>CM021107.1:492430221-492577284 GCA_007115665.2 Sequoiadendron giganteum
TCACACTCTCAAGTCTCTCCCTCTCACACTCTCAAGTCTCTCCCTTTCCCACCCTACCTACATAACCCTCTCTCTCTCTTCTCTCTCTCTCTCTCTCTCTCTCTCTCTCTCTCTCTCTCTCTCTCTCTCTCTCTCTCTCTCTCTCTCTCTCTCTCTCTCTCAACCATACTCCCTCTACCCTTAACCCTTAAACCCTCAACCCTACCTCCCTCTCTACTATATATCCCTCCTCTCCCTCTACCTCTCTCTCTCTCTCTCACACACCCACACACACATACACTCACCTCTATCTCCTCTAATATAAGGGTACAAGGGAGAGATATAGAATTAGGATAGAGGGTATAGACAAAGAGGGAGAAAATAAATCTATTAAAAAAACCATATTTCATATAACGCGAGCATGTTTTGAAGAAGTAGAGATATGACCATTTTAGCAAGAAATAACACACTCACACTATAACATGAGCGTGTTTTGTAATCCACTAAAAACAGTAAAATACTCAATATACCTATGATCTCAAGGCCCACATTCTGCATATTCTCCTGGTTTTGCGCGTGCTCCGAAAAAAAGTAGCTTTTTGATGATGTTGTGAAGTGTGCAAGCATGTTTTTCACATTCCACCACCTTTTGCATGAAATAGTAGAGTTTTCACATTGAAAGACATAAAATATCATTTCAAGTTTGAATTGTTAGAGTAAAGGTTTTAACTTAATTATGTTAATTAAGTTACCTTTATTCCTCTCTTAAGTTTTCACTTTAGTTTGCATATTGTGACATTTAATAATTATATTAATTATTAAATTTCTACCTATTAGGGTTAATTTTAGGGTTGCACAATCTCCTTTCATAAGGATTGATCATTGTATTATTACTCTCCCTCTGATTAATACATTTTTCAGCTTTCAGAGCACCCTTGCTTTTTTGTCTCCATCTCTTCTTTCTGTGACAGGTTATTTCCATGCAGGTGATCTTCAGGGTCTGTAAAGTTGGATTTCACAACTTCTACATGGTATAAGAGCAAAAAAATTATATATATATCATGTAATCCACCTCCTATCCTTCTTTCATTAGTGCATTGCATTACTTTCTTTTCATTCTATTTTGGGGAGGAGTTTTGTTCCCATTGGGTTTTCTCCTTTACCCTGTTTCCTTTAGTTTGCATTGCATTTGTAAATGGGTACCTGATCAAGCCTAGTTTTCGGGACCCATGTTTACTTTCATGCATTGTAGTTACTTTTTCTTTCTTGCACATGTTTGTAGCTGCACTCTTGCTCATCTTAAGGGGGGGTGTTAGAGTAAAGGTTTTAACTTAATTATGTTAAATAAGTTACCTTTCTTCCTCTCTTAAGTTTTCGCTTTAGTTTACATATTGTGACATTTAATAATTATATTAATTATTAAATGTCTACCTATTAGGGTTGCACCATCTCCCTCTCTTTCTACAAGAGAGCATGTCGTATCTGAGGCGAAGTTTGGTCACTTGAACTTATGTGTTCTTCCATTTTCTCATGAGACTAGTGTTGAGACTTCTACACCTCTTCCTCTTGTTGAGATCACATATGTTCAATAGGATTCCTCTTTAGTTGTGATTGACATTGTTGCTCCACTCATCGAGCCATCAAGTGCAGTTGTTGAGGCCAAATCTGAGGATATTCCTTTCCTCATAGATGACAGATTCAACACACCTATTATCCCTTCTTCATTGGAGATTCCATTTCAGGATCATCTTGAGTTTTTTGATTCACCATTTTATTATTTAGACACTCATGCTGCAGTTCAGTTCTTCAATGAGCATCATCTAGGACTTCCATTTTCACCTCACATCTAGGGATTTCCTCTTCCTTGACCATTGGATTTTTTTCTTCCTCCGAGGAGACACATTGGTTTGATCATTGGCACAGGGGTTCTTTCATTTTGGGGGGGCTTTGGAGTCTCCACTCTCTCTTGTGGGGGGGCCTTCTTGTCTCTTTCTATCTCTCCTATGGAGACCATTGTATATGTACTTATATGATATAATTTTTCTATGGGGGGTATCATGTAATCCACCTCCTATCTTTCTTTCATTAGTGCATTGCATTCCTTTCTTTGCATTCTATTTTGGGAAGGAGTTTTGTTCCCACTGGGTTTTCTCCTTTACCCTGTTTCCTTTAGTTTGCATTGCATTTGTAAATGGGTACCTGATTAGGCCTAGTTGTTGGGACCCATTTTTAATTTCATTCATTGTAGTTACTTTTACTTTCTTGCACATGTTTTTAGCTGCACTCTTGCTCATCTTGAGGGGGGGTGTTAGAGTAAAGGTTTTAACTTAATTATGTTAATTAGGTTACCTTTATTCCTCTCTTAAGTTTTCACTTTAGTTTGCATATTGTGACATTTAATAATTATATTAATTATTAAATTTCTAGCTATTAGGGTTTCACAATCTCCTTTCATAAGGATTGATCATTGTATTATTACTCTCTCTGATTAATACATTTTTCAGCTTTCAGAGCACCCTTGCTTTTTTGTCTCCATCTCTTCTTTCTATGACAGGTTATTTGCATGCAAGTGATCTTCAAGGTTTGTAAAGTTGGATTTCACAACTTCTACATGAATTCCATTGAAAATTGATATACAATTGAATTTTGGAGGGGTACAAGCTTTTGAAAAAGTCAAAATGTTGAGGAGTTTGAAGAAAGAAGCTAAGGCTACATAATTGGGTTGAACACCTCCATTTGAAAGTTTGGTTTTTCACGTATGTGAAATATTTACACATTTTCTTTCATTCTATTATGGCTTGCTTTCATTTTTGTTATTTTGCATATTCCATGTTGATCATCTTTTGTTTGTCATTATAACCTTAGGTTGTCAATGCACATTTTAAATTACACAATTATATACAATTTCCAATTACATTTTTAAACTTGATGCAAAGCATCTACCAGGATCCATAAATCATCAAGGGTACTTCTGACCCTAACTTAAAATGAAGAAGATCAACCAACAAACTCATTCATCTTTTCATCAAAATCCTTCAATTACACTTAATTTCATATTTCCACAAAACATTAGAACTTGGCTTCAACTCTTTGTCAAACTCAAAAACAAATTAACCATCATAAAATTGATTGTAACACAGCATAAACCTGATTAGAAACTCATAACCATTTAATTCATTCATGATTCGATAATTCAAGAACTCAATGCTGCAACTTACATGGAAAAATAACAACAAATCATGGAAGGTAACTACCAACCTTTATCCATACATCCAAGACACTATAATCAGCATGTTATTGATTGAAATAAACCAAATACACATTCACAAACCATTGATCCATCAGGCTCTTTAATTCTTTCAGTCATAACATCATTTTGCACAAGGAGTCAACTTCTGTATTTCTTGAGAGGATAGCAAACAAATGATAGATTCTTGTTTTCCCCTACACAAAACAACACGCACACACCTTACACAGCCCAAAACTAACCTACTCCACTGAACTATAGAGCCTAGATCATGGAGTAGTCATAATGAACCTTCTTAGACTCTCAAACCCCCCTAGTGCACCAAAACCACATCTCTTTGAGGAATTTTTTTATTTAACAATTGACTTACCTTGTGTATGGATGCAATCAAGGGAGGTCCTGTAACACAACTCAACACAAAATCAACCAACAACAACAATTCACAATTAACAATTCATACAATCCACAATAGGCTTCTTTGTTACAACTTCATCAAAACTAGATTTATACAACAACTAGGCCTCTTTTACAAAGGACCTTTTCTTCAATCCTTTTCTAAAACACCAAACTCAATAGGGCAACAGTCTATATGTTATGAAACCAAGGATTCCACCATTTTTTTTCATAAAATCACTCACCAAAGTGTCAAATCACAAAACTGATGCAGAGAGGGATGGAGATCTACTCCAAATGACAAATAAATGATCTCATATCAACCTCCAAAATATATTCCAAATATCTCGCCAAAATTCACCCTTTGAGCATGCTTCCCCTAGTAGTATTCCAAACCCGGTTCCAGGCACTTTTCTCAAGAATTTCCCAAAACACATGGAAAATAAATTATTGATTAAGATACCCTTTTCAGGGCTACACACCATACATCAGATCCAAGGGTGACTTCTTTGGACTATGTTTGACTTCCAATAAACCTACCTAGCAAAAGGGTTCCCAATTAGCCAAAATTTGCAAAGGAAGTACCTTGTAAAGGTGAGGTTTCCACTCAAACACCAAGAACATTCAATGTTCATGATACCAAACCACCAATTTCATGATTACTTTTCCCACATAAGGTCATTACCCTACTATCCCAAAAAACCCTCCAAAACACAAGCAAAAACACGGGTTTTCAAAGATTTCACAACTCCAAGCCTCTCCTAGTCCTCCCAAGGGTCCAAAAACCTTCCAATACCTCTGGAAAAACATATCAAACATTCACAATTCCATTACACTCATTAGTTTTCATAATCATCATCATGGTTATTCACTTTCACATAGAAATGTGCTCTGCCTAGCATAGTGCATCACTCCACCGACCAAACCCATGCTCTTCCAGAATCCCAAACACATTTTAAATCTACCTTATTATGTTACACACCAATCCACTGATTTATAGATCCATTATAGTGGGTGGATTGGTGAAAATCAATACATTATAGCCTCAAACCCTTACACTATCAAAACAGGGCAAACTTGGAGAAACGACTGAAACTCTCTTCTAAAATGGAATTAAGACACAAAACCTGATTCAAGTGAAGATAAATTCATGCATCAAAGATCTCCCAAACCTTAAAGGAATCACACACCTGTACGGGTCTGTACATAGAGAAAGAACACAGGAAAACACGGGAAAATCACAAAAATCAGAGAATTCCTTTATTTTATTTTATTCAAATATTGAAGAGCAGCCTCCATTAGAGAATTTACATGATATTTATCTTTTTTCCCTTCAAACTCAACTCCCCCAACATATCTAACTATTTTTTTAACTTCTTAACTAACTTATCTCTTGACAACTTTGCCAAAAATGCATTTTTTTGCAAATATCAAGTCAAATCTCCTCCCTAAACACCTAGAATGACTCAAAAGAACTAGATACATATTAAGAGTGGTCTCATAGAACTTATTTAACATATATCAAGATCTTAGACTCTAAAACAACAAGAACCTTGCTTTTACCCATCTTGACATGGACTGACAATGTGTTGCATTTTTCCTAATTTGACATATTTTGCAACTTCCTTGTTGCATATTAACCAAAAGACATCTAAAATCATCCTACTGGTCCTTCAAGACTCATTTTACCTTTACCCCAAGGTGTAGGTGCCCCTGCACCAAAAACCCTCCTTTTTACCCAAGAAACTAGTGGTTTATTGAAAAACACTCATCCAACCCTCACACAATCTTATGAATACTTCAAACAGGTCTAAAATGGCCTGCACAAACTCAATTCAACAAGAAACCATGCTTCCCCAATGCAAAACACACTTTAGCATATCAAAACCACTCAAAATCTCATGGAAAACTCAAAATTTCACTCTAGGGCTTCATGCCCAACACCCTTTTAGACCTCCCCTACACACAAACAACATTCCCTCACCTATTTATTGATTATGAAGACCCATTCCACCAATTATAGTAATCACAATGAGTGGAATGGGCCAATTTACATAATTGAGACCTTCAAAACCCTTTAAATAGGGCACATAGACCTGCAGCAAGAGATTCAATCCAAAGTACCAATAGAATTGGAGTTAAAGACTCAAATCAAATGCAAAACACTATTAACACATGCACCAAAGTGATTCAAGAATATTTATATCCAAAACCTCTCTATATGGTCTGAACCAAGGTTGTAAAAGATAAAGAAATACAGAAAATCTAAAAAACAATGATTTTTCAATTCAATCTTCCTTCAAATCTTCGAAATCAGTCTTTACATCGATGTTCTCCTAAAGCCTATACAACAACTTCTTTAATTGACAATTTTCATTCAATGGTGCTTCCGCACCATGCATGCTTCCAAATTTTGTATACATATATATATGATATAAGTTGACATTTTGTATGCTTGTCCATGCTTCCATTTTAAGCCTTTCTTGCAATCATGGCATGCCACATTACCACATTTCTTTAAGGAATTATCGATTGGAAAAAATCATGTGACCTAAATTATCTATGCTAGGTTAACTCTTGTATAGGATTATTGTAAGTATTCTTTATGAAGCCTTGAATGACATATATTTTGATTAACTTGAACGGATACATTTTTTAGGAGCTAATGTTCATCTCATTACCATGCTACAAATAAAATTATCTGCCATGCCGAAGAAATGAACAAAGAGGAAACTAAAAGATAAAGAGAATGAAACCTTCAAAGAAAAAGAGAGAGTTCGGGTGGTGGCATATCATGAAAAGACAAAATTGGAAATGATTGATGAAAACAAGCCAATTGAAGAGGAACCTCAATCGTCAAAAAGAGAAAAGGGATTGGCAGCACAAAAGGCATGAATGTGAAAGCATCGTGGTAAGAAAGATTCAGATCCCGTAGTTGGAGACACACCCTCTATGACAATTTCATATGAAGGGACACCATTAAGCACAAGCAAATATGGAGGGACACCATCTACCGCAAGTGAATATTGTTGGACACCATCCAACACATCTCAAGTTGAGAATACATCATCACTCGGATTTGATGAAGAAGGTATGCCATCATCCCCACATGAACCTCAAGGTATGTCTTCTTCTCCACCCTCAATTGAAGGTACACAATATAGCCCACCTCAATTAAATATTGATGAAATTCCTAATGTTGAGATGTATGTACCTAGGAGAACACCACCTAGAATTTTGCATAGAAATCCAAAGTATTTGATTAATATTGGTGATGAGATTTTTCAACACATGGAAGGTAAGATTTCAACACGCACTTGTAGAAGATATGCTGATAAGATTTGGAAATCCTTCTCTGAAAGGATAAATGAGACCGCAAGATGTCAACTATTTGTTGAAATGATGCAGGGTGTAAAGTATAGGAACATCATGAAGACTCTTGGGTTGAGAACATCAAATGCATCGAGTGAAGACACTATTGTGAAGAATCTAATGGATTCTTATGAGAGTGTGGGTAAGACCTCACACTCAAAGGATAGTAATGTCACACGACATGTCATTACATAGACTTTGGTAAGCTTTCAAACAAAGAGAGCTTGTCTCATTAGAAAGATGAGTGAACAAATGGGAATTAGTAGAAAAACTATATCAAGATCCATTCAAAGGCAACAAAGAATTGAGGGCACTAATTCAAATGAATTATGGGCATTCTTGAGGAGACTGTCATGAATCGATAAAGAATTTGTTGAATCCTTGAGAACACTAATTGAAGAGTATTGGAATAATAACACAAGTCCATCTCCAAATAAAAGGGATGTGGTAAGAAGGAGAATCGATTGTCAGAACCGTGAGCCACATCTAAAGCATTTTTTGGATATGACTCAAACCCAATTTTTTCATAAATTTGAAAATGATTATCCTGAAATTAGTATTTCTCAAAGATTTTTTTAAATGCTTAAACCTTTTTATGTCAAGATAAATCACACATGCACTACTTGTTGTTGTAGACTACATATTGAATTCTCTAACCATTATGATGTGTATCGTTCTATATGTTTAGATTTGCATACTAACGATGTTTTGCAAGATTGTGGCATAGAAGCCCCACCAAAATCTTCAAGAGAGTTCTTATCAAAAAATTATGTGAAATAGAGGGTGGCTAGATATTCTACAGGAAAACATGCTTGAATGGTTCATGCGAGCATTGCGGTGGCTTCTAGCGTATTCCTATATGTCAACATATGGAAAGCATAGATGAGGTGGGACAGAAACTAGTAGAGTTCGAGAAGTATAAAACAGTGGCATATGCTACAAAAGATGGGTCTCAAGAAAAAGGTGTGATTTGGTTATTGAGAAGATTTTAGTGTACCAATTTATGTCCATGTTTCGTGACAATATACTATCTAAGTATGTAATGCATACCCATAGAGCCCAATGGTTGGACACGCAATTCAAGCTATGCAAGGACACATTTCCAGTTGGCAGCATAGTATCAGTGGATGAATTTACAGAGAACTACACTCTACAACCATAGTGTGAGGTGTAGTCACAATATTACAACTCCATCCACATTTTGATATTTGTGCACATAGCATTCATTCATGCATCGGATAGTACAGAGGACCAAAGGAAGGTATTGAGGGAGTACCACTTTTACATTAGTGATGATCGTACACATTCTCCAGAGTTTGTGCAAGGTTGCTTCCAGATGTTCTACAATAGTTTGGCTCAGAGGGGCATAGCATACGACCAACATAATATGGTCAAATAACTGTGTAGCACAGTTCAATAACTCGTGTATGTT
The DNA here is from genome assembly GCA_007115665.2 of Sequoiadendron giganteum. NCBI lineage: Eukaryota > Viridiplantae > Streptophyta > Pinopsida > Cupressales > Cupressaceae > Sequoiadendron > Sequoiadendron giganteum. The sequence goes on from CM021107.1 coordinate 492,438,645, forward strand.
CTACTGATTGTGCAGGATGCATGTCATTATATGTGTTCAACATATGTGGAACTTTTGTGAGGTCGAGCATGGAAAGGGGGAGCATGATGGTGCAAGAGCATGTGTGAAAAGAGCATTAGCACAAGAAGAGTTGAAGTATAAAGACAGTGCAAAGTTGAAAAATGCAAGATCAATCGTCGAGTGGTGTAATGCTTCAATGGGTCCAAGTAATGAAGGTATGTCTTCAATTCATTTTGTTTTTGGTTGATGGATGTTACTAACATCGCACCATATGAGGATTGTTGTACATTAACAGGATGGAGTGAGCTATACTCTTTCCTTAGCTCAAATACAGGTTCATGGAGTATCGATACACGAAAGATGGCATGCTTTTGTTCTTCATATACAATGCAAGCCTAGAATGATTGTGAGTCAAGGGAGTGGGTTGACAAATGGTTGACAAGTTATCTTAGCCCACTTCACACGTATCGCCCTCTGACGATATTGGAACTGACACAAATGAAATAATTGATCGACTTTGACCATGTATCAAATCTAGTTCAACTAGGTGATATATCTATTTGCTTAGTTGTTGAAATTCCATATTGTTATCTTACTTTGTAGTGTATTCATAATGTTGACTAATTTCAAGAGATTTGCTACACATATCAATACAGGGCATGTTTATGTAGTTATTGAAAATGGAGACAATGGAGAGGGAACATACTATTACTTATGTCATTGTGTTGAGGCCAAAAAGAAATTGGAGGCCCCAGTTATAGATGCAAAAAACATCAAATACCCTACAAGATCAGTTGTGGTTACTGGAACGTGGCATAGAAGGTACCCACATTCGAGTGTCAAATATTGGTTGTTTCTGAACTTTGACACACATCATAAGATTCTTCATTACTCAAACCTTGTCGTGGCATCCAATGTTCATTTGACCAAATATGGGGGTAGACCTTTCAACAAGACCTTGTGGAAGGTTCGTGAGTCTGACAATGAGGCAATACTTGACACAATAAAGAGTAGAGCAGACCTGGATGGTTCGTTGAATTAATTTGTAAGTATATGCACATTGGTTTTTATTAATTTATACTTGTATGCACATTAATTTGTTTGATGCCAATGCTATAATCTTCTTTTACTTTGCCTATTTTTAAGTAACCTACTAAACAGTGATTGGTGTCCCCTTGTAGAAAATATAGATATATGAGCCATCCAAGAGAATGTCAGCTAGAAAAGCAATGCAACATCCTTATTTTGATGATCCTGACAAATCTCAATCATGATTTTAAGCCATTAGAAAAGTGTGTGAAAATCTTGGTGAGGTGATTTCTCAAGTTATTCATTTATACTTGTATGCACATTAATTTGTTTGATGTCAATTCTATCATCTTCTTTTACTTTGCCTATTTTTAAGTAACCTACTAAACAGTGTTGGTGTCCCCTTGCAGAAAATGCAAATATATGAGCCATCCAAGAGAATGTCAGCCATAAAAGCAATGCAACATCCTTATTTTGATGATCTTGACAAATCTCAATCATGATTTTAAGCCATTAGAAAAGTGTATGCAAATCTTGGTGAGGGAATTTCAATTTATTCATTTGAAGTTAGCCTTATCATGAACAGCTATGATGTAGACATTATAAGAGCATCTCAAATTTCAACTTACTCTATTCATGAGAGGTGTTGTGTGCAATAGGTATGTTGGAATTCCAAATGAAGATGTATGACCAGGAGTGACTAAGTTGTGAGACTTGCATGCCTATCTGTAAATGCCTTCCATCTATTTTCATTTCATTTCCATTTTGGATGCTCTTTTTTTTTCTCTTTTACTTTGCATATTTGTAAGTAAACTACTAAAAATTGGTTGGTCTCTCGTTGCAGAAAATGCTTATTTATGAGCCATCAAAGAGAATCTCAGCCAAAAAAGCAATGCAACATCCTTATTTTGATGATCTTGACAAATCTCAATTCTGATTTCAAACCATTATAAAAGAAAGTGTGAAGCTTAGTGAGGGAATCTCAAGTTACTCAATTGAAGTTAACCTCATAATGAGCACCTATGATGTAGACATTTAAAGAGAATCTCGAATGTATGAGTGACATTGTAAAAGATCTGTGAGAACAAATTACCTAAGGCATTGTAATGAGATTTACTTGTAATGAGATTTACTCAAATACTATAATTTTGGAGTTCATGTTTGGTGCAGTAGCACCTTGTTCTCTAAATGCCTTCAATAGGCAAATTTGCAAAATTTGAATTTTGAAATGTAAACAATGTGAAAAAGGTCATGTGAAGGCCATATGTAATGTATTCAAAGTCTCAAAGAGGTCATTAGGTCATTAGAGAAGTGATATAAAGCATCTAAGGTCGAGCAAAACAGAGATATTTTGTATTCTTGAATATTTACAATCAATAAAGTCCCTATTTTAGTGATTTTATGAGTTTTTATAGTTGTTCATTAACTTGTACGGCCTGTACAGTAGTTTAAGGCCTTGAATCTTGTTTTTTAAGGTAGAATAGTGAATTATATTTCATTTTAATCTATTTAGGAGGGTATCCATTGAGTTTATCATTAGTTTGAACTATTTTTTCTCAACTCGATTTGTAAACCCTCAAGATTGGGGTTTTGAGAGTCTAGATAACCAATAATGACTACCCCATCGAATTTGATAGTTTAGATCAGTGGAGTAAGTTAGTCTTAGGATTTTATAGGTGTGTGTGTATTTATCTATGCAGGGGAATTCAAGAAACAAAGGTGGAGTTGTTGCTACAGGGTTTTATGATGAAATTCCAAGTGAAAAGTGTGGCTCCAAGTGGTGTTTTGAGGAAAACTTCTCAAATGAATTTACAAAATAATGACTGATCTAGATATCTATTATTGAGTTACAACACATACTTCAAAATCAATAGTGACTATCTTGGAACATGTGCATCAAAAATGACCTTCTTCACTGTCCTCATTAGGCTAACTAGGCCTAATTTACAAAGGAACATACATTTAAACATTCAACAACCCCATGAACTTGTTGGGAAAGAAATTATCATGTATCCTAACCCTCAGATTCACAATTTTTCTCAAGAGAAACTAACTCCACCATGCCAAACCACAAAACCCTTATTTTATGCTAGTATGAGGAGGGTTTATTGAAAGGAATGGTTCCACACCTTACCAGAGCATGCCACCACCTCAAACCTTCTTAAAATCACCTGAAAAAACTCAAAATACAATCACCCAACCTCTACATGCAATATTTTATCAAACCCTAGGGTGAAACCTCATTTTTCATGCCCTTTTCCATCAAAATCTACAGGGAAGCAACACAAACCCCATAAAAATTATTCCCTTTCACTTAGAAAATTCTTGTCTGATCCTACAGGATCATGTTGGGCCCCTCTACAAAAAATCTCTTGGTTTTGGATATCTTGGAGTGGTTTTCCTGTGGCTGTATATTTACACTTGATGGAAAAAGTGTCCAATGCAAGCAGTACAAAGTTGTAAAGTGGTGCAAATTTTGTTCTGGAACTCGTGTGACCAAGCAGACTGTTCCAACATGTTTGAATAGGTATTTTATGCTAGGCATGATCCTCTTTCTCACCCAAACACGCAAAATCACTTCGAGGTATGTTCAACCGGATTGATCCCTTAAGGGTCCAAAGTGCAAAATGGCTGAAAAATTTAGCATGCTATTACTCGCATACCATGATTCTTAGAAACTTTTCATTTAATCCTACAGGATTATGTTGGGCCCCTCTACAAAAACCTCTCTCGGTTTTGGCTATCTTAGAGTGGTTTTCCCATGGCGGCGGATTTTCACTTGATGGAAAAAGCGTCAAATACAAGCAGTGCAAAGTTGGAAAGTGGTGCAACTTTCATTCTGCAACTCATGTGACCAAGTGGACGGTTCCAATGTGTTCAAATAGGTTTTTTTACATTATGAATATTCCTCTTTTTCGCCCAAATATGCAGAATCACTCCGACGTACTTTCAACCGGATTGATCCCTTAAGGGTCTAAAGTGAAAAATGGCTGCAAACTTTAGTATACTATTACTCGGATACTGTGATGCTTAGAAACTTCTCATCTAATCCTATAGGATCATGTAGATCCCCTCTACAAAAACCTCTCTCAATTTTGGCTATCTCAGAGTGGTTTTCCTGTGACAGCATATTTTCACTCGATAGAAAAAGCGTCAAATGCAAGCAGTGCAAAGTTGCAAAGTGGTTCAACTTTCATTATACAACTCATGTGACCAAGAGGATTGTTCCAATGCATTTGAACAGGTATGTTTACACTAGGAATGGTCCTCTTTCGCACCCAAACATGCAGAATCACTCTGAGGTACGTTCAACTGGATTGATCCCTTAAGAGTCCAAAGTGCTAAATGGTTGCAAACTTAAGCATGTTGTTACTCGGATACCATGATTCTTAGAAACTTCTCATCTAATCCTATAGGATCGTGTTGGGCCCCTCTACAAAAACCTCTCTTGATTTTGGCTCTCTCGAAGTGGTTTTCTCGTGGCGGCGGATTTTCACTTGATGGAAAAAGTGTCAAATGCAAGCAGTGCAAAGTTGCAAAGTGGTGCAACTTTCGTTCTGCAACTTGTGTGACCAAGTGGACTATTCCAACACGTCCAAATAGGTATGTTTACACTAGGCATGGTCCTCTTTTGTACCCAAACATGTGGAATCACTCTGAGCTATGTTCTACCGGATTGATCCCTTAAGGGTCCAAAGTGCAAAATGGCTGCAAACTTCAGCATGTTGTTACTTGGATACCGTGATATTTAAAAATTTCTCGTTTGATCCTATAGGATCATGTTGGTCCCCTCTACAAAAACCTCTTTTGGTTTTGGCTATCTTGGAGTGGTTTTCCCGTGGTAGTGGATTTTCATTTGATGGAAAAAGTGACAAATGCAAGTAGTGCAAAGTTGCAAAATGGTGCAACTTTTGTTCTACAACTCATGTGACCAAACAGACTATTCCAATGCATCTGAATAGGTATTTTTACACTAGGAATGGTTCTTTTTCGCACCCAAACACGTAGAATCATTTCGAGCTACGTTCAATTGGATCGATCCCTTAAGGGTCCAATGTGCAAAAGGGAAGCAAACTTTGACGGGTTATTAATTAGAAACAATGACACTTACGAACTCTTTGTCTGAGCATACGAGATTGCATTGGGCCCCTCTACAATAACCTCTCTCGGTTTTTTTAATCTCAGAGTCATTTTCCTGTGGTGTCCAGTTTTCACTTGATGGAAAAAGTGTCAAACAAAAGTAGTGTAAAGTTGCAAAGTGGTACAAATTTTGTTTTGCAATTCATGTGACCAAACTAACTGCTCCAACACATCTCAATAGGTAGGTTTATGCTAGGCATGGTCCTCCTTCGCACCCAAGCACATAGAATTGATCTGAGTTGCATTCATCCGGCTTAATCCCTTATGATGGCATGCAAAACAATGGAAAAGAGAATTATACACACAACGGTTGAGAAGCCCGAGTATTCTAAACAAAAAATGTATGATCATTGGTTCAGAGCACCTTGTTCGTCCATTTGATGAAGAAGGTCTAGTTTAGTGGTTTTAGTCATTATAATGTCAAATAAAGCCATGATAGCCCATTATGTAATCTTGCTTTTAGTTTTGAGTTAGTGTGGGGTCATTTGAGTCAATTGTGTAAGTACAAATAAGAAAATGGCATTGGTAAAGGCATTGGAAGAGATTACTAATGCTGCCCCTATTCAAAATTTAGAATTTAGGCCTTAAAAGCAAGGCTAGATGAGGTGAAAAGAAGAAATTGCTTGAGAATAAGTTAGAATAGGTTGGACATAGGGTGAAGTTGTGTACTTTTATGTGTTCAAACGGTCTGCAAGGACAATGGAGGTCAAAATTATGTTATGGCATGATGCCCTAATTGGGAATAGAGGGGTTTTGAATGAAAAAAAGAGGTTTGAGGGAGTAAAAGTGGGTAAAGTCAAGGGGCAGCATAATTTTGTGGTCAATTAAATTAGTGCAGGTAGAATAAAGAGTGTTGGAAGAGTTTTTGAGGTTGTATGACGTCTGGATATGGGGTTTTCAATAAACCCTCATGAAATTTGAGAAAAGTGAGGGTTTAGAGGATAGTGGGGTTAGAGGGCCAATCACACCCTAAAAATTATGGATTTTGTGTATTTGCAGACTGGTAAATGTTGCTCAATGGTGTTATTCAATTGGAAAAGTGATTGAGAGCATGTTTCTTTGTTAAATAGACCTATTTGGGGGTCTAGGACAGTGTTGAGTCCATTTCTTATTTGTATTATAAATTATAACTTGCTTTCTCCCGAGTCCATTTCGTATACAAGAAATAATATTGAAAAAAATTGACATATAAATCTTTCGACATGTTTATATGGTGACGCATCAAGAACATATTGGAATCTTTTTATGGATCATTTCATGAAATACCTATTGAATTTTTTTCTTTTAGATAAAGTTGTTTAGCATCAATCAATTAATATTGAAGACAAACCATGAAGGACAACAATGATCAATGCTAGGGCTAACCAATTAATAAGTTTACACGTGAATAAGTCAAGCATGTACATGTGAATAAGGGAAGCACAAGTATTCAAAAACACATAAGCTTTGAAGTATACACACGAATACATAGTATACACAAATTAATACAAAGTATATGCACGAATACAAGGTATACACATGAAAACACGTAAGTCACAAAGTATACATTGGAACACACGTAAGTCACAAAGTATAAAGTCACAAAGTATACACGTAAGTTGTAAAGTATAAACTTGAATACACGTAACTCATATCTATTGAACCATCAATTTAAAATGCAAATATGGACACCATCGATAACAAATATTTGTATTAACCAAATAGCCATGTAGACATACATCAATATATGTCGATATAAGTATGAAATATATGTACAAAATAGCCATATAGGCTTACGAGAATGCCATATAGGCATATAATGTCAAATATGTCCAATACAAAATATGTACAAAATTGCCATGTAGGCATACAACAAAGGGCTTTGGAATCAAAAGTCATTGCTCTTCATGCTCTGGAAATAAATTATTTCCCTTTGCTTGTTGATCAGATGGTGATAGGTTTGTCACTCATTTGTGCTACACTCGAGGAGTGCTCCTATTGCTCCTCCTAGTGTTTATCTCATGGTGAAGTTTTAACTGTTACAATAAGAAGTAAAGACATGAATATATATAAATTACATTATAAAAAATGATATATTTGACAAAATAATCACTTACCGCCATCTCATGATCTCTCTCCACGAGGGAAATATTCACATGCTCGTGAAGGCATGCTCAAGCCCTGTATAAACCATCCAAATAGAAATTAAACTATGAGTCAATAATGATTTGATTTTTTACTAACTAACATCTATAACAACGAATGTAAATTGAAATTTACTAATTTGCCTCATACCTCCCCTATTAGAGCCATCGAGGATTGTATAGCAGATGAAAAACTAATCTGCATTTCCCTCATCACATTCAGAGGTGTTTCTTCTTGCAACATTTGAAAATAAAAACAATAAATTATTCAATGTAATCAACGATGTGCATATAAACTACACAAATCTATTAAGTACAATTCATTAGTTAATCTCTTTATTCTATTACCTCTATGTAGGTTTGAGTAAATCCACTGGCACTAGGAGGTGTTCCCTTGAAACCTCCAATATTAGCCTATTCAACATCCAAAATCACATATTAAAATACCATTCGTAAAACAATGTTATTAACATGTAATAAATTTATAATTGTTTACTAGTTACATACCCCAACCATAGGTGTACTGCAGAAATAAGTAGGTGAGGGGCCACTGTATCCAGTCTCAACACTATGACCCTGCAATTTTATTGAAATCATAAAATATTAAAGTGTTGATCGCCTACAATGTCTCTATGTCGGCACTCTCCTTCGTGATGGAAGGCATAACAATGTGCTCACGAGGCGGCCTAGTGAGATCTCGTCTCCCTTGTCGTGTAGGATCTGGTTGTGCACCGGGTCTATCCTGAGCTGACCCCCCACCTCTCCCCTGGAAGTCCCTCATATCAAAATAATTTGGGATTTTCTTCAATATGAACTCACTATAGAGTTTCCTAAGGAAATATTGCGGGACTTCGCAATTGTTGCATGGTGAGTAATCAAAGACCATGTACCACATATCATAAAAATGGTCCCTAATCTATTGGTGGTGGCACCAATGAATAGGAAACCTCTTCGCATTGAGCGTAATATTTTGATTTGTGCGTGGGTCAGTGAATAATGAGCACAAATCACCTTTTGTAATTTTTAAATCCTTTACATCTTTATATGATAGTTTATTTGCATAATAATCCCTAGCCGCCTGCCTCCTATCTTGCCATCTAGTTATTTGTTTGCTAATTGAATCTACATTTGTTAACATATCTTTCAATGAACTTGCTAGGGTCATTCTTTCTATGGTTGAACCATTTGGATCACTCAACCTACTGATTAAATCCTCAATTTTCTTTTCGTTGTTCTCAATTTCACTCATTAAATTTTGTTGAGTGTCAAGAGGGGGTTGAGTGATTGGTGGAGGAGGTTGTTGTTGTGGTTTATTTTGTTCTTGAGGATTTGGTTACTCTTCTTGTTGAGGATTTTAAGGGTTTGCAAGTTGATTTGCATCTTCTAAAAATTCAAACAAATATATATCAAATACAACCTAAAACTAACAAATTCAAAACAAAAAGCAAACAATCCTTACCTCTCACACCTCCTCCTCGTCGTGGTGCCATCGTTGCAAAGAAATAGCAACTGTTGGTGAAGATTTTTGCACAATGCCTCCTCCTAGAATGTGAGCATGAAAAATGGGGGTTTTGGCCGCAGGCATAAGAAAAAACATAATCAAAATGAAAATGAATGAGTTTAATTTTTTTTATCTTTTAACATGTCATAACATGAGTGCGTTAAAATAAACTCAAGTTATGAGCTTGTTGTTTTCAAGCCTCAGGCTTGGCACAACAAGCCATAACGTGCTCATGTTATGACTTTTCAAAAAAAAAAATTGTAAGTGGCCACAAATTGGCTACCCATTTCCATGCATCTGCCCTCAAGAGTATCCTTTGTAACAAGTACTACTGGAGTAGGTGTTAATACATTGGAAGATATTGAAGGGATAAGAGTAGGCACAACCGAAGATTGACTAGAAGCTTCCATCTCACATAAGCTTATAGCCTTAGGGTCAACCTTGACTGTGACTACTCGATTGTTACAAATAAACTTAATAGATTTATGCAAGGTAGACGAGGTTACACCCATAGCATGAATCCACGGTCTACCGAGGAGAAGATTATAAGGTAAATTTTATTTCATAACATATACAAGGGTGGGTATGGCAATAGGTCCCAACCTCAAAGGCAAGACTGTCATGCCTAGGGCTTGTCGACTAACATTATCAAACCCATGAATGACAACAAAAGAAGCATTAAGAGAAGATGAATCAATATTAGTCTTAGGTAATAGATCAATGCTACACACATTGAGCACATAACTGGCATCAATGAGAGTACATCTAATGCCAATTTTATTAATGTTAACTCTAATCATTAGAGGGTCTGCTTGTTTCTACACATCCGAGGGCGGAAGTTCTTGCAGATAGAACATGATATTTGGTGAATCCACATGAATATGAGCCATCAACGCATTAACATCCATCGGCCTAGTAGAGGCAGGAAAGAGAATCTTCTATAAGGCTTCCTGAAGCATTCCTTGATAAATTGGAGCAGACTAAAGCAAGTCCCATTGTGAGATCTTAGCTAGAGTAACTTGAAGTTGCTTGACAAGATCATAATCATCGGGTGCTTTAGTTGTAGGCTTAGGTGCTAAAGGAAGACTTGGTTGAGAAGGTGGTAAAGAAACGGGTTGATTAACATTTTGTTTATTCCTTCTAGTATTATAAGTACGAGCTACTGCTCTATAAGAGGGAGCCTTAGAAAGATCAAGAGAATCACTATCAAACGGAACAACATTAATAGAACAAATCCTTTTAGGAGAAGGACTAGTCAGAGTCAGGTAAATGACCCGATCTCTTAGGCCTTTCAATGGTAGCAGAGGCACAGATTATATTTACATATTCATCACAACTAGTGGGATAATTACTCAAAGATATATTCTCAACACCGATCCTAGGAGGATCAGATGTGCAAGGAGATTCATCATTCACTAATGCATCATCTCTAGAAGAGAGTGCATTGGAATGAAGAGAAGGTAGAGTAATGTTAATAAAGGTATCAATTATTTCATCTTCTTGCAACAAGATATCCTTCAAAGAAAGAGGAATCTCATGAGAAGGATCAAAGATATAAAGTGACATGGGCAAAGCCAAGTCATTATCACATGCATGAAATGGAACATCATTAACATTTTGAATATAATTAGATATTGAACTCATAAAAGAAAATATTAAATACATTTTGAAAATAGTAAGCTAAATATAATAAACAATGAATAAATAAGTCAGTTGATTCAGAGCATTCTAGGGGTGATAGAACTGAGAAATTTTTGGATTTTTTGATATTTTCTATGTTTTAGTAATTTGCATTTTCAGAGGTTTTTGGAGCATAATTTGGGGTTGAAACTTGCATCGGTCCCTAAAATTTGGTTTTCAAAGGCATAGTATATTAGGGACTAAATTAGTCCTCTTGGAGACCTTTCCAACAGTGTAAATGATTTTGAATTTCAAGCACCGAGTCAAAAGTTATGACCCCACCAAGTTGGCGTAAATAAATTCTTAGCTTTTTGAAAGATTTTGTGTTTCATGTCGGATTCACCAAAATGTAGAGAAGGGGGATTCGATACTCATGAGTCTCTTTATTCTCAAGAGATTCCCAAGGGGCGAACTGCCCTAAACTACCTCAGGGAACAAAGCGAGAGTTTTAGAATCAGAAATAGCAAGTTAGAGATTTTTTAAACAAACTAGCAAGTTTTTGGTCAAAGGACAGAAACGTGAAACAAGGATGATAACGTGGCATGCTAGATTCCCAGAGGCGCACTGGCATCTTGTACGGACCAAAAACTGAGAATATCATAGAAAATAGCAAGGTGACTACTAGCGACCTGATTACTAGAAACTTCCAAAATGTGAGAAAGTAGCAAGTTTTTGGCCAAAGGACGAAAACATGAAACAAGGACGATAGCATGGCGTGTTGGATTCCCATAGGCACGCTGGAATCTCATGCGGACCAGAAACTGAGAATATCATAGAAAATAGCAAGGCGACTACTAGCGACCTAATTACTAGAAACTTCTAGAATGCAAGAAAGTAACAAAAAGTAATAGAACCGAAGTAAAGTAAAGTATAAATGATAAAGATAAGGAGAAGAAAGAGTGTTCTTACAACCCAAGTAATGAAGCCTCTATCAAGCAAATATCTTCAATACCTACACATATAAGATTAGGAGAAAATGTTGAGGTCGTATAGGGTTTTACCTCAGTCAAACCCACATTTAGGTCTTCCCACCACCACGAACAACCAAATAGATAGAGAGAGTGAATAAAGTAAGAAAATATGGTATGATAAAAGCAATCTCCACTCAAGGAGGAGAACCCCTATCATGAAGTAAAGATGCAATAGATAGGGGATGTGAGAAGTCCCAAGATGCTCGTAGGCACAATATAAGAGAGATACCAGCTACAAGGCTTAAGGGAGTCAAAGAGAGAGAGAGAGAGAGAGAGAGAGAGAGAGAGAGATAGAGTTGCAAGATCCACGAGAGCTACACAGAGTATTGTAAAGATGTGAGAGTGATTTTGTAGCAAGTTGTAAAGAGTTGTGCAAACAAGATAGCAAGATAATATTTTAAAGAGGAGAAGAGAATTCAAGAGATAATTCAAGAAGGAGAGGAAGACCAAATAAGTTGAAAAGATAACTTTTAAAGAGCGAAAAGAGCTTCTCGGGCCGTTACAAGGCATCCTGGGTTGTTACCACAGACAAAACTTGCTGACAAGTGGCAAACATGCTCGAAAGTGGTCATTTGAATGTTGAAATGTCGCAGGATGCTAGTGCAGTGTGCAAACTTCTGTGTGGTGCACTAGTGTCTAAACACATCACACTACAAAAGAACAAGAATGGGAAAAGAACAAGGTTTAATGCAAAGCTTACGCATAAGGGTAGCTGCTGAAAAGGGGTCCTTAGCATCCTGGGAGGTAAAAAGGATGATGCAGGGGATAAAACGAGCCTACAAAAAATGTTAAGGGAGTGGAAACTAAAGTGGATACAAGAATGTATGTGAAATTACAAGGGGTGCAATTTTATGCCATTACAAAAGATTTCAAAAGAAACATTTTCAAAGAAAAACATAATGCAAGCATATTGTAACGTGCTCGAGTTATGATCATTATGAGAAATCCATAACATGAGCATGTTATAACATGCTTGTATTATGTGCAAACCATAATGTGTGTGAGTTAAAACGTACTCAGGTTGTGGCTAGGTAATGATTGAGCCTAGGCTCGGTCACTACAAACCCATAACACAAGAACATTTCATTATAGTGCGCTCGTGTTTTCTCTTTTTTGGGACCAAAAAGTGGAGTAGCCACTTTTTGGTCCCCCGTCTTGATGCACATGCCCTTCATTCCTTCTCACTTTTTGGGGGGTCACATAGATCTTCTCTCTTTTCTCTTCTATGGGGGAAACTTTCATTGTACTTATGTGTTAGAATTAGTCCTTGTGACGTCATGACAAGTCCTCCTTCTATCACTTATCTTCTCTACTTGTACATTTTTATCATATCATCTCTTTTGTAGAGGAGTTTTATTTCCCATTGGGTTTTCTCCTTTATTTATGAGAAATTGTTACATGAGTACCTAACATGGCCTAGTAGTTGAGACTCATCATCATGTATAAATTACTTCCTAAGTTACATTTAGGCGGGTTTTAGTGTAAATAAAGATATTATCTATTTAGCTATATTTTAGTTTACCTAGGAGAGTCCTATTCAAACTACTTAAGTCTCAACTTAGGGATTTATATATTTTTTCTTACTTCATGTGGTTGAGACACATGTACTCATCCTTTGAGACACCTATTCCATGCACACTTTATGCATGCTCACACACTTGTCGTACGAGTTCACAAGAGTTGCACCTTTGAAGGGGTGGTCAGTCATTCATTCCTACCTTCTTGTCTCCTCTACCTTTCCTATATAAGCAAGGCTCTCATTTTTTTTATACACTCTCTTGTAACTTATTTTAGAGACTCTTAATGAAGTTATTTCATATTGGCATTTACATCTCTCATAATTGATCATTTACTTTTACAATTTGCAGCTTAGATTCTCTCTTTAAAAGTTCTTGATTATTCATCTATTTTTTCATATTTCTAATGGAGGAATTATCGACCCAAATAGAGTGATATTTATAAAGATAAAATTGAAAGGTCATGTTGCTCTTTAGTGGAAATAAACTTAGTTGGAAAGGAATGAGAGAGATGTTAGGAAAAATGTGTGTTGTACACCTTGCACAAGAAAAGAAATATTTTAATTATGTAAAATAAATATTTATTTGTGGTGCACCTTAGGATGTGTGTTTAGCCACATTAAATATCTATTTGGTTCTACTTGTAATGTTGTATTGCAATATTGGTTAAGTATTTTATGTTGTGAGTTGTACATTGGAAAATAATTTAATATTGAAAAACTTAGTATCGAAAAGTAAATGTTAGGATTAATGGTTTTGTGCTCTCGTGGTTTTAAGACACATGGTTTAGCCAATACCACTTGGTGGTTTTATGTGAGCTTGATTTTATGAAAGAAAGAACATGTTTAGTGGTAGATACACTGGTTGTCATTTGTGTTTAGCTCTTTTGTAGAGTGCATATGTGGGTGGTGTTGTGTTTAGTGGAGCCACATTGCAAAAAAAATGAATGGGTGGTGGGATTAACATGCCCTTTGGCCCCACCAATTTTTTTTGTAGTTATTTTTGCTAATGATTTTAGTGTGCTTTCTCAACAATTTTTAGTAGTTAATCATTCTATAGAAAGGTTGTTTTTTTGCCTAGATTTGAGGGATATTTTTAATCACTAGGTTGTGTGTCATAGAGATGGTATTATTGAAGTCGCTAGCTCTTTCATATTGCATAATATAGATGAAACTAAGATTATTCTATTGGTGTTACGTATTGAGTAGAATTATGGGGTCCAATCTTAGCTTCATCTAATAGAGGTCAAGCCCCACAAGTTGTTCTATAGCTGGTGGTGGTTGGTTCTTATAAGATCTAGAGAGAATTATCTACTAGTTGAATGTATATGAATGGAGATGGATGGTGTGATGGTGTAGTTGTTTTGGGCAGTGATGCTAGTGTTGGTGGTTGGTGGTTGTTTTTACATGGTTTTTTATTTATTAGTTCTCTTGGTTCTATATTTTTTTGTCTTTTGGTTCTCTTCTACTAATTTATGTTCTAAGTTTGGTTGGATCTCATCTATAGAATTATATTTTATAATCTAGTTATTTTTACCTTTTGGGTAAGGGCACTTATATAGAACCCCTTGAATTTAATAAAAATGGTATTATATTTATATATCTAATTCATTTATAAAACATATATCTATTAAAATTTCAAGTATACAATAATATGAATGTGGATAATACAATATCAAATAGCAATATGGAAAATTTAAAAATTATCACAAAATACTTTAACCTCAACATGCAACAATAGAATTCAAAAAGTGAAATCCTAAAAAATATGTAACTTAGCCAAACTACTAACACATAATTTAACCAAATACAAAATTTCAAAAATATTGCAAAATGAAAACTAGTTGCTACATGACACTTGTTATATTAGTTTCATTCTACATGAATGTGTTATGCAAGTTACGACTAAGATATTGGTATTCTAATATTATGTCTAGTGACTATCATTTAGAAAGAAAATTAGTTTATTTCCATTTTCTGTCAAGAGAAGAACTAAATTTTATTTTTGTTGATACTTTAAAAAGGTCAAGAGCTTTCAATTGCTATCTTAATTGCAATGTGTTAAAAAAATTGTTACCTTTATCACTTCATATATCTTGATTATATTTATTTAGATAATAAACATATTAAACTATTTTTACACCTATTAATATTCATTTTCTAATTTTTTTTTTAGAACTCTTGTAAACCCTTTTATACCAAACACTCTCACCAATAAAACAACCACCACTTAACAACTTTATTCATTCTGAAAATGACCATCTTACTCAAATATGAAGTCACTTTCTAATCACTATGATATCCTTGTATGTACTTAAATTTTAGCTTAAACTTCACCCGTTCTCTAAAGTAATACACCCAAATCCTCTTGTACTCCATATGATGTCAAAAATAGTTTCTTAGAAGCAATTAAGACTAGACAAAGGTGTCGGTCATTATAAAGGATAAAATATGATAATAAGCCAAGTAGTGTACCAAACTTAATTTTAAAGGCATCTCAAATTATTTCCTTGTGGAATTTTCCATCCTATGGAAAGAAAGTCGTTTCCACACCATTGGAATTCCATTGTAATCCCCTTTGGATACTTTTAATCAAGTGGGGAAGTTGCACAATATTCTTGAAAGGGACCAAAACACCTATTCAAGTTATCCCATCAACTTTTGGGTTGTATGTACAATTATTGGGAGCACTAGATGTGCTATTTTGAATTCTCATAAGAGAAATATTTTGAAATTTATTTTATGTTAATGTTTTGGATCATTGTCATTTATTTGTCATCATGACGAGAGTAAAATGTAAATCTTTTTAATTCATCTATCAATGTGTTGTATCAATTGTGTAAAGTTTTCTTATTTATCTTTATAAATTGTGGAAAGATCATAAATAGTATTTGAACTTTCATAAATAATTCTATGTACAAATATTCTATATTTGACATTGACTTGAGATCGTCTAAATTTTTTTATAGTTTTTTTATGGGAGATTTTATATCATCCACAAGATCGTTTTTGCTACCCACTATGGGAGCACAAGCCTTAGGTTGAAACCTCTTCAACCAAGAGCCAAGAATTTAAGGACATCCATTTCACCAAATTTGTCTAAGCACAATCTCAACCTCATCCCTTATGGTATTGGATGCTTGCACTCACAAAGATTTGACCTCTAGTGGGTTGTTTCACAATATTTCAACTTCACCAACAAACCAAGGACCCATTGACATCTATTTTTTTATTTACCACATTTCTAATCTATATATAACAATAGATAGTTAATCCTTATTTTAATTAGATAAGCATACTTAGAGACATCATATTTCTACTATTCATATTGAATAGTGTGTTTTTTTTTGGATTCGATTGTGTGAGATTTATTTGCAACAATGTTTTGGATAACACTCTTGTGATCCATCATTAGGATGTAAAGAGAGTTGTAGGAGAAAAATGCATGTTTGTAGATCCAAATAAGTTAAAAAGAGAGAGAGGAAGAGGAGAAGGTTGTACAAGATTCAAGTTTGTAATTAAAAATTGAAAAAATGCAAGATATGAAACTAAATAATAATTAAAAATATGTTAATTAAAATATTACAAATCTTTATTTATGAAATATATAAATAGAAAGAATATATATTAAAAAAAATTATGATATTTATATAAAGAAAGAAACAAATATAAATCTATATATAAATATCTAAATATATGATGTATACATCTATATATAAATATCTAAAGATATATAAATATCTAAATATATGATATATTTGTAAAGAGATAAAGTAAATATATATGTGTAAATAGAGATTATATATATATACACACACTTTCTATCCATATATATATTCTTAAAAAAATTATATTTCATATATATCATATGTTTAGATATTTATATATATATACATATATATATATATATATATATATATATATATATATATATATATATATATCGCAAGTTGATAAATATGCATATATAATTATATATTTTTCTTTCTATTTATATATTTCATAAATAAAGACTTGTAATATTTTAATTAACATATTTTTAATCATTATTTAGTTTCATAGCTTGCATTTTTTTCAATACTTAATAACAAACTTGAATCATGTGCAAGCTTCTCTCCTTTCCCCCTCTCTTTTTAACCTATCTAGGTCTACAAATATCCATTTTTCTAGTACAACTTTTTTTACATCCTAATGATGGATCACAATGTGTGATTTGAAATGTTGATGCAAACAAATCTCACACAATCGAATCGAGAAAAAATACACACTATAAACATACTTTCAATCAAATCAAAAATAGAATTATTTATTTATTGAAACAAACAAACACACACTATAAGCATACTTTTAATCAAATAAAAAATAGAATTATTTGCATAGAAGAAGGCAGTCAATAGACCAAGAAAATAAAATAAACTATTGCACTACAAATAGTCCAAAACAACCCAAAAAAAAAAAAAGACAAGAAAAACAAACCCAAACTCCAAACAAATAAAAAACCTCATTACATATTAAAAAATAATGATTATAATTTTTCTCTATTTTCAATCTTCTAAATGCGGTAGTTTTAGATAAAATAAATTCCCACTCATTTACGAAAGTATGAATAGAAACTTACATTAATCTAAAATTCCAACTAATCAAAATCAAATATTTATTATTTAAAATTAAACATACAAATTATTAATTTTTTTCAATATTTAAATCCTATTAAAACCTTAAATTATTTTAAAAACCTTAATATATTTAATGAAAATATTCTAAAATAGTTATCTATCAAGAGTACTATATTATTTCACTTCATCTTAGTTGAAGAAAACATTTATCACATGGTCCATGTCAATACTTTTTTTTATTGGATTAAGAACTAAAACAGTTACAGATCACATGAGCCATGTCGATACTTGCACAGTGACATAAGGAAAGTAATATAAATGTTTGATACTACATTTGACATGAAATAACACAAGGATTCACTTTTAGCTCCACGCATAAAAACTCTTATTATTTTTTGTTATAGTAATTATACAAGATCGAAGGAGAGATTCTAAGCCGAGATTGGAGGAGAAAAGCTTCTCGAACGCTCGTCTGCTACACAAACCCTAGCGCCATTTTCGTTGGTTTTTCTAGCATTTTTTTGCGATTTTCTCATGTCGTTCTTCAACATTTTTCACGTTGTGTTCTTCTAGAAGTGTAATTTTGGGCTTTCATTCATATTGTGGTCTTTGTCTACTCAAAGTTGAAGCTCGAAGCTGCATTTTTCTGGTAGAGTGGGCATGTTCAGCCCCTCTATAAACGACTTTAACCATTCATTCATGTGTTGTGGTTGCCACCATTTGGAATGAGAATAAAAGCGGAAGCCCGTAATTTTACTATTAGTCCTGACAGGGGTGAAGACTCAGAGGAGGGTCAAAAGGGGAAGCTTAATGTAAATAGGGATTTGCTTGCAAAAGAAAAATTTCAAGCTGGAGAGAATGGAGACAAGGAGACATCATAAATGGAAGAACAAAAGGGTGAAGATGCAGGTAAAATTTTAGAATTTGTTCTTCATGATGATGTTATGGATTGCACTGTTGATTGCCAACACAAATCTATTATTTTGTTTTTTTAAGAAGAGTTCCATCTAAAGCTGATTTTTGTAAATGGGTAAAGTTAAAGTGGGAAAACAAGGGTTGGGAGATTGAAAAATTGAGGGGTTTGGATAAAGGTTATGTGGTTTGCAAGTTTAAGAATGTTGAGCATGCTCAAGAAGTTCTCCAATATGGTACATGGGTCATTTGTGGACAAGTCTATTATTTACAAGCATGGACCTTGGACTTTCACCCAGAAGGACTTTCCAAATCATGATATCCAATGTGGTTGGAGCTTCTATATTTAAATTTTTCCTTTAGGCCCTTCTTACGAGAGATTGTGGCTTAGTTGGGTAGAGTCATTTGGTGCAAAAAAAAATCTGATAAGTATGATAGTTTCAGGGTTCATCCCAGGGTGTGTGCTGAGATGGATTTGAACCAACAATTACCTGATCATATCAAGATTATTGGGCCAAGATTTGAATTTTTACAGCCCATAGTGTACCTAAATAAGCCAAATGCTTGTTTTTACTACTGTCAAGAAGGTCATCTAATAAGGGATTGTCTAGCAAGAAGGAATAAAATGACACAACCTCAATTTTTAACTCATATCAGTCAAGCCAAAGTTGAGAGTCAAGCCTTAGTTCCTTTCGTGCCTAAAAACTCAACTCAGACATGACAACAGTCTAATATGTTATTAGATACTCAAGTTAATAAGGACTTTGATCACAACACCTCCTCATATAAAGATGTTGTGATGGAGGATGGTTGGAGAGTGATTAGGAAGTGTAAAGAACCACCTAATGTGGTTGCTAGAAAAAGTGGTGTCACTGATCAAAAAATTTCTTTCCCCACTTCCTCACAATCGATAAAAAATTCTCTAACTCGTTCTTCCCCTTCTCCACCCCCTACTGCGAGGCAAAGGTCTAGGTCTCATGTGGCTCCTAATGTTGAGTTGGATTATCGTAATCAACATCCTTCTTCAAGGCTTAGATCTAGGTCTCCATCCCCTTCTACTGTTGTGCCAAATTCTTTTGATCAATCCATTGTAGTTGCTAACAAGTTTGAGGTTCTGCCTCAAGAAGATGACCCTTAACTTTCCTCTTTGCCATGAATTTTAAAATAACGTCCTGGAATGTAAGAGGGATCTCTCTCCCTCACCATAAATACGGAGTTAAAGATGAGATTTTCAAGTGGAAGCTTGATATTGTGTTCCTTCAAGAAGTTAAACTGGCTAGCTTGCGTCTTGCTTGTTCTCTATCCAACATTTGGAGAAATTTTGTTTTTTTTCATGCATTGCATAGTGAAGGTAGGGGGGAGAAATAATTGGTTTATCTTCTTGGATTCATAAGTTTTCTCATTGATAGAGGTGAGGATCCTTCACATAGTTGTATGTGGGTCTTGACCTTTATTAACAACCAACCTATTGGGTTTTGTTCCGTTTATGCTCCTAATTCAGCAAAATACATAAGTATTTTATGGGATTGGATCTCTAAAACCCTCCCTAATGTTGATTGGGTTATAGGAGGGGATTTTAATATGGTTGAATTTTATAAGGACCAAAGTTGGAAAAGTCATTTTAAATTAAGCAATGAAGAATTTGATAAATGGTTGTCTTGTAGAAATGTTGTGGGGGTGGTTGACCCTACCCACACTAATAGTTCTAATCAGGGCTGCAATTGGTTTACATGGTCTAATTGCATATTTGGGGATGAAAGAAAGTTGAGTAGGCTTGACATATTTTATATTTCTCCTAATCTTTGTGTCATCCATGATTCCTCTAGTTATAGTGTGAGAGTGGATTATTCTACTACTCTTTCAAATCACTTTCCTATATTTTGTTCCATTTCTGAAAATGATAATAGTAATATGGAGACCAATCTACCCTATAAACTTAATACTTCCCATCTTAAAAATCCTTCTTGTGTGGCTGCTCTTGTTGGGATTTGGAATTCTATACCTAAAACGAGTGGAGGAGATTCTTATAGGGAGTGGTGGAATTTGGCTATTTGTCATTGTGTTAAATTATTGTGGGCTTTTGGTAAGAGACTAGCATGGCAAAGAAAACGCAAGGAAAAATCTTTAAAGGGAAAGCTTGAACATCATAGGAAGCTTCTTAATGTTGTTCCTAACAATATTTCCCTTTAATCTTCTATAGTAGATTTAGAGACACATCTCAGGAGGATTGATTCTTATAGAGTACAAGGAGCAAGAATAAGAGCCAGACTTCATTGGGTTAAGGAAGGTAATAAAGGCTCCAAATATTTATTTAAATTTCTAAACTATAAACATAAGCAGGAGTACATTGGAGCTATGTAGGATGATTTTGGTCATGTGCATACCAATCCTAAAGAGGCTATGGACTTATTTCAAAACTTTTATGAGAAGTTGTTCCAACAAGACCTTCATTGGCAAGATACTCAATCAATTTTGGAAGACATGATCAAGGACATTATTCCCAAGAAGGTGGATATTGAGTATAGTAAGTTTTTGGACTGAGAAATTTCTATGGAAGATTTAGAACATGTTGGTTTTTTATGCCTTCCAATAAGAGCCCTTGTATTGATGAGTTATTAGTGGAATTTTCTTAAACTATGTGGCAACACATTAAAGATGACTTCTACTTAGTGTACTTGGAGGCCTTAGCTCAAGGGTCCTTAGGTACTAATATTAATAAGGGGCTTATTAAACTCCTTCCTAAAGGGAAGAATGAATACTCTATTGTTGGTTGGTGTCCTATAACCTTATTGTAATGCCCCGCCATGCAACCCTAAAGGATGTTGTAATTAACGATTAAAGTGAACCAATTTTTTTTTTAAAGTACAATTAACATACACATTCACTTACTAATTAACAACAACCTCTAAGGCTACAAGGTTAGGATTACTGAAACCCACACTTACATCATACATTAACCATAGCATTTAATACTTTATAAAATAAGCATCATACAACATTACATAAAAAGATAAACATCCAAGATACAATTTCATATTCATTTACATAATCCGAAAGTTACATCACTCATTCCCAGAATGAGGCAATAGTACATAAAATATTACAATTATAGAATCTCACCTCATAAACATAAGAGGGATAAATAACATATACAATCTGAAATATTACAATGCATGAATATAATACAAGAACCGCGAGCTGTCCAACTAGATGTTTCACCACCAAGTACTGAAGAAGAATGGGGACCCAACGGTTTTGGTGCATGTTCCACCCAACCAAGTGGTACCCAAAGGACCACCCCCCATGCTAGGAGATAGTAACAAAGAAACATGGACAAAGATCTACAACCAATAACCCTAGGTAGACTCATACTGACTCAACCAAACACAAGTACAACTTACGTACAACACATGTACAACGTAAGAACACAAGAACAACTCTCACATCACTGACATAGTCACATTACTTCTAGACATATAATAGATCAAGAATGTTCAGAGAACCATTCACACAACATAAAATACCAAACAACAAACAAACAGTTGTCCTAGACAGAGTGTCATCGCACAACTCATAATAAGTTACCCTCGGCAGATCTTCATAGGCTCCGGTAATCCTGGTGGCCTCTACCAATCCTCGGCCCTCATACTTACTAATGTGGAATCAAATAACTCTCGAACAGACGAGATAGATGACTATGCCATTCTAGGCCTTTCCACTTCATTCCAAGCCTTAACTAGCACTTGACTATGAGTGAAGCTAGAACTTATCTTTTTAGTGTGTAGTACTCCCCAATATTCATTTCTATTTTAGTTATCACTTGATTAAACTCACTTCCATAGGTTACCCAAATCCTACCACTTCCGAGCTCTGGCCCCTAATGGAAGCCACTCTTCTATTCGACAACACACAAACAAACTATCCACCAAGGGAATCACAAGTGCATACAACCTAGGTATCCAAAACCACTCCATCACAAGGAGGAAACAAATAATAGGACACACTCCAAATATCTTGGAGGCAACTAACACATAGTCCACTCCTTTCACAGGAGGTACAAAACAACACAACCCCGTTCGTGGAAACCGGGTAACTATTGATAAAACATCATGCACTACCCATGGGACAACACCGGTTGACATCATAAATTGACAACCCTCTTAGATCCTCTAAAGTTCTCTGGAAGACTTACAAGATTGGACTAACACATAATCCCATATCCCAAAATACAACATGACGACATAGCTACAAAAGCAATCAAGTCATAATTCACATCTAATATTTGGATTTCCTAAATCCATACTCAAGCAATAGGTAGCGTTTACAAAAGCAAAGGCACAATAACAAGGTTTACTCAAATAACCATATACTCCTTTTCCATTTTCATTGTAGGGAATTTTAAACAATTTAAACTCACAACCCCTTTTGCAACATACGAGGAAAATAATTATAAAAGACAATCACAAAGATATTGCCATGTTTGGATATTCTAAATCCATATCTCATTCATAATTTCATTCACAATAATTAAATTGCTTGAATAGAAATAAATAACTTAAAGTAATTAATTGACTTTTCATTACAAACAACTCCTTAATTATCTCTTAATACCACATAAAATTATTGACAATAACCTTTCTATGTTTATATCCAAAACCTAAATCTTTTCAATTCTCTTTTAAAACATGAATATATTCAATTTGTAACTATCATTTCTCTACATCTATTAGATCATGCATTCATCACTTATCTTTTCAAATCTCCATGCAATACTAAATTAGATGCATCTATCTAATAAAAGACAAAATATTAAACTATGTATATATTTAAATATACCTACTCATATTACTCATGCAATATATATATCTCAATATTTTCTTCAATCATATTAACAAAATAAATATTTCTTTTAAATCAAGTAATTAAATATCTTTCTCTATACATTTTCCACACATACTAAACATTTCTTTTAAAACACCATTAGCACCTAATTTGCAACAGCAAAATAAAATAAGATAAAACATTACTTATTCTCTCAAATATATATATACTTTCAATATATATATATATTAAAATAAAATAATGTATTTAACTATAATAAAACATTAACATATCATCAGATCATTATATCAAGTAAAATCACAATGTTTTGATTTTTATACAAACAAATAAATAAATAAAAATAAATCAAATGCAATCATACTAATATCTCAAAACATTAAATACATAAAAATCTAATAAATATATATTAATCTATATCTTTATTAGACCAAATACATATTTATTTATTCAAATTATAAAAATTTAATGACAATCATAAAAATAAAAATTAAACTTTAAACTATGGATCCCCAAAAACAAAAGGGATAGGGTACAGGGTGTGCCAGACTGTACTTATAGTACAGTTGGCCGCCATAAGTAAGGGGAGGCAACGCTCCCTATGGGGCAACGCGTCCCCCAATAGGGTGGGCGCACTGCCTCATAGACAGCGCAACACTCACCCAAGCAAGTGGGCGGTAGGGAATAGATCCGCCCCCCACCAAATGCAATAAAGATTTTTTTTATATTAAATAAAAATTACATCCTCTGTAAAATGTGCGAAAGTTCGCACAAAAATCAAATTCGCACGGAAATCAAAATTCGCGTACAACAAATTATTCAATATCAATAACTTAAATCTCAAAACTAATAAAATAAATATGTATATTCATATATTATGTGTATATCAAAATATAATACATATAATATATGAATATATATATATATATATATATATATATATTTACACAAAATAATTTTACTAGAGAAGTTGAGAAAACTGAATAAAAATATCCAGACATAGAAAATTAATAAAAAATTTCCAAAATAATTTCTAAATTACAGAGATGTTTAAAGACTTCTTTTTCTAAAAACATTCTTTAAAATAAATATATTAATGGGGATCAAATTACTCCATTACAATTTTTAAACAAAGGGTTTGTTTTGAAAACCTGATCTATTGTTTTCTACAAGAGTTAGAATTTTTCAACAATCAAAATGTTTGATGCAAGATCTAAAATTTAATTTAAACAATGATACCACAATTTCCCCATTTACTAAATTAAATCCTACAGTAACCTTATACAATTTTCTCCACATTTTGGTTTAATTTAAACAATGAATCAACATCTCCCGTTTATTGTTTGAAACCCTACAGTGGATTTAACAATTTTTCCCCAATTTGGATTAATCTACACCTAGACTCATTTAACAATTTCAAATTCACAATTAATTCAACTACAGATTCATGGATAATTAAATTAAATTGATCAACAAGAACAAAACCTGGAATTCGAAGCTACAGGATGAGAATAAATTTCTGATGCAAGCCTTCTTCAAGAATTCCCTGTATTTTCCTTAACGTGCAACGGATCCAATCCCAGAAACTTCAACAAATGCAAACTAACTTTCCTCAAATTACTTCCAAAACCAAAAGTTGTTTTCAACCCTTCCTCTGTGCAATTTTCCTAAAATTATCCTCTCACATCAGAAGAAGTTTTTCCTCTACCAGAATTCTCCCTCAACATCAATTTTGCAACCAATCTTAATTCCTAAATTCAACTCACACATGCATGCCTAATTGAAAATGTCTTGCACAACCAAATCTGATTTTGCATGCAAAACTGGAACTTAAAATATCTAAATATCATTTATCTCTAAAAATTGAAAACTAACTTTGCTTTTCAAATCCAATTTCAATTTCTAAATTAATTTCAACTTAATTGAAATGAAATTCCAAAATAATTAAATTTCCACAAATTGAAATTAAATTCTAAATTAATTTTAATTCTTTTATTTCTTTTAATTTTCTTGCAACACATTTAATTAATTAATTTAATTATTTAGTAATTAGATTCAACCCCTTGGATTAAATTTAATCAATTAAATAAATTAAATATAATTAATTAATCAAATATAAACTTTTATCCACATTGCATAAATTAAATCAAATAACCATCAACATCATTTAATGCAATTATTCTAAACATTTATTTCCAAAACAAGAATATTTCATAATTAAATAACATTAAAGTAAGGAAAACAACGACTCGACACAGACGACTGACGACACACTAAGGCTAGGGTGTAGACTTGCCACATGTTACCTAGCTACTATCTCCCTTCAACTTAACCATTCGATCGACATGCTCAGACCCGTGAAACCAGGTGGAGTCGGTGTCATGTACCTGCAAACCTGAAAACATAGTAAACAACATCATATAATATAGCAGCATATAATACACACCGTGAAGAAGAAATCTCAGATCCGTAGGGTGCTCGCAAGTGAGTGATGTGAATCCGTCCCCTTCACCAATACACTCACAAAACTGACACTTTCACAATACATCGAATATTATCATATGCACTAACATGTTATATCACTAACATCATTACATCATTAAAACATGTAACATAAATCATCAAATAAACCAAATCACATCACATAGAATAGTCTATCGCACAATAGATGGTGATCAAATACACACACAAGATAAAATATCCGAATATCCAGAAGTATAAATCAACGCAAAACAAGGACACACTGTCCAGTCCATAAAGCAAAATGGAGGGGTGTTACACTTATTGAACACTTCTTACAAAATTATAGCTAAATTTATTGCTTCTAGAATTAAACTAGTGGTGAAAGAGATCATTAGACCATAAAAAACTGGTTTCCTTGGAGAGGGATTTATCCTTGATAACTTGATTCTTGCATGGGAAACTATTGAATGGGCTCAACAATCAGGTCAAGATGATTTATTGATGAAGCTTGATTTTGATAAACCATATGATAGAATGAGATGGAGTTTTATTCTTAAAATGCTTGATTGGTGGGTCTTGGTCCTAAGATTTGCAAACACATCCAAATGTTGTTCAATGAGGCTAATGCTCAGCTAGTGGTTAACAAGGAATTATCAAAATCCTTTCCCTTGCAACATTCAATAAGACAAGGTTGCCTGTTATCTCCTTTTCTTTATGTGCTTGTTGTTGATGCTCTTGGGTATTTTCTTCAAAAGTATAAGTAGATGAATTTAATAAGGGGTGTTTCAATACCAAATGATGAAGTTGTGCTTAATTCACAATTTACTGATGGTAGCATGCTTTTTCTTCATAACTCGAAAGAAGAGATTCATAGTGTGATGGGGGTTCTTTAACTTTATTATGTTGTTTTTGGTTCTAAATTAGCTCATCATAAAATTGAGTTTATTATGGTTCACACTAACCCCATCTCGGAGTGGATACCCAAAGAATGGAAACAAATTAAACATGGAGAAATCTCTCACTACTTGGGGATTCCTTTTGGGCTAGGTGTTACACTTTCTGATATGTGGAGATGGTTTCTTGATAATTTAAAAAATAAGTTGTCCTCTTGGGGGAATAGGTTTTTGTCCCTAGCTAGAAAGATCCAAGTGGTGAATCATATTTTTCTGGCCTCTCATGTTTATTATTCCTCTTGTTGGATGCCTTCCAAAAAGGGTTATGAGGATTTAATAAAAATCATTAAGCAGTTTCTTTGGTCTAATTGGAATGGTGAGGTTGGTTTTAAATCAACTTCTTTGGTTGCATTGCATCCAACCTAAATCAAGAGGTGGGTTGGGTTTGTTGGACCCCAAAACCCAAGGAGTTTGTTTGGTTGCTAAATGGATTGTTAGACTTGTGGTTGGTGATAAACCTTGGAAGATCTTGGTCCGATATAGAATCATGTAGGTTGTTAAAAAAAGTGGCAATTAGTTAGATGGATTGATAAAGTTTTGTTGGCTCCTCTTTTCCAGCTCAAAGCTTCCTTTCCCTTGTTGTCTATATGGAAGGCTTGACAATTTGTCTGAAATTGTTTAAGCTAAAAAAGTGAATCCTTACAACACAATTTTAGTTTTGGTGTTTCATCCATCTGGTGGAATAAAATGGTTCAATATCAAGGGCAACCTCTTGCTATTACTTTTCCATGACATGCTCTTCTTTTATTTAATAAAGGGATTCAACAATTTGGCGATTTATGGGACTTTAATACCTTGGATTGAGCTGCACGGCATATCATTAAGAATAAATTTGGTTTAAATGATAAGCTTCAAAGTTTTGTTATTTTTGTGAGAGCTTTGGTACCCATGGAGCTACTTATGAAACTTTGTACTCCCTTACATTGTAATTCCTTTAAGGATTGGTGGTGGCTGAAAAAAACTCAATTTTGTTATTTTCCTCTAAAAAAGATATATCTTAGCTTGCTTCCTTCATTGACCTTAACTCCAAGGCTAAATAAAAAATGGAAATGTAATTTCAAAGAAAAGACTTGGAGAGGATTGAGTGCTCAAATTTGGAGGTCTAAAGCTGAGGCAAATGCTCAAATTTTGGCTTGGAAAGTTTTACACTCAAAATTACCTGTTGGTGATAGGTTAAGATGTATGATGGTACATCAGATTAAATGCCCCTTTTGTCATTCCAATGAAAGTTTGAAACATATTTTTTGGGACTATGCTTTGACAAAAAGGAAATGGAATATTATTTTCAAATTTCTTCCTGCTATCTTCAAGCATAAGCTAAGATGGAAAGAAGCTTTATTGGATTTTGGGTTGCATAGAAATGTTGTTGATGATTCTATGAGACATGTTATTTTACTTAATATATGGAAAACTTGATGTTTGGCTATTTTTACAAAGCATAATGTACACCAGGAAGCGGAAATGCTAAAATTTTACTCTGATGTTATGTTCCAAATTGTTGTGTTGTGCTCTCAATTGTAGGGGGGGGCAAAGAATAGGTGAAGATCAACAACCACTTGGATGAGATAAAGTATCAACTACTCCAGCTTCATGAAAAAGACTCTCTATGTTCACAATAGCTATAGTGTTTGCTTAAATTCAGAATTGAATGTTGTTCTTAAGCCAGTTTTATGGTTGTATTTTCATGTTATTGTAGTTTATCATGCCTTAAGCTTATGGTTGCTAGTTGTATGAGGTGTATCTGGCTATTTGTCATGTAATTTTTCTCTTGGAAACCTTTGTGTTGCCTTATTCTTACTGTACTCTTTTTGCATTGTTTCAATACAAAAAAACAATTATACAAGATCAATAGTATAATGGTCAAAATTCAATATTTATGATTTTTATATTTTATATTTATTTTGGTTAGAGTGTTTTAATGCAAGAATTTCATGAGTATTATATTTTTGTGTGAATTTAGTTTATAATATTATTAAATATTTTGATTCTATCATTACTTAATTTTAGAGATTGGTCTTGATTTTTAGATGTTTCATTCTTCATCTGGGATCAAATCTATAGTTGAAAATTTGATTAAAATTATTTTTACAATCATAGATTTAAATTTTGGGCTTTTAAAATTTAAATTTAAATTAAATCTTCTCCATTCTCTTCTACTAGTTATTGTGAGCCAACCTAATACACATTTGTGTGTTGTGTTGTATTTAAAGATATTACTCATATATTAGAAATCATCTAAGAATTCTAGAAGATCTAAGAATCATCAAAGAGTGTTTATATTAAGAAAATTATAGCATCATTTATCAAAGCATACATCATCCTAGGTATATTGTACATTTTCTTTGATTTTTGTTATAAAGTTATGAAATCAATCATCTCGGGGGTTTGATTAAGGAGAATATGATCTAAAAATTCAACAAATTCCTCAAAGGTATTTCTAAACACCGCTAGTTCTTGCTAAGATTTACACATAAAAAATTGCTTAGTTAAGTGAGTTTCAGGCACTATTTTTCTATCAATTCATTTATATGAGTATAGGCTCAAGTTCATGCACTACTCCACTTCCATAGGCACAAAAATCAAGTTCACAAGTGTATATTTGAACCACAAGAGTTCATAGTTAGTTTACAAATTTTAAGGCATTCATCTAATCAAGTCCTAAAATTTCAACACCCTAGTGAATCAATTTTTGAAATCTTGTACAACACATTTTCATAAAACATCAAACCAAGTAACACATTTAATTTATTTAATTTTCTCATTTGATTTCAATATTAATCTCAAAACATAAATCCTAAGTTTTAATTATTGATTAGTGATTTTTCCTAAGTCCCTTGTTTATGGGGCTCCTTGAGATAATTTGGTGGATAGATCTAGGGAAGATGCTCATTGGGTCACCTAAAACAATGGTTGGCTCAAATTTAATTTTCATAGTGCTTGGTGTTGTAATCTAGGGACATATGGTGTTGGCTATGCTATTAAAGATCACAAGGGAAAGACTATTGCCATGGATACTTGTAAATTACCAAATGGAACAAATAATGAAGTTTTAAATTTCAGACCACTTTATTTGGGATCCAATTATGCAAAAAATTAAAAATTAAGAGGATAAGCATCAAATGCAATTCTCTCAATACCATTAATGTGATTCAAAAATAAGAGACAATGAATTGGAAACTTACTAAGTATATACCCCCAATTTGGGATTTGTTGACTCAAAAATAAGAGACAATGAATTGGAAACTTACTGAGTACATACCCCTAATTTGGGAGTTGTTGACTCACTTTGAACACTTCACAATTGAACATGTGTATAGGGAGTAAAATATAATGATAAAAAAATTTGGCTAACATGGCATTAAATGTGTAGGGTAATAATTTTTAATTGATCTATAATAAATGGTTGGCACATTCTAGTTCAAATTTTGTAGTCTAACAAATCCTTTAACTTGGCATTCATTTGGGATCGATTTAATTTAGTTGGGGAAATTTGGATGGTTGTTAGAATATTTTCTGGTGTGTGTTTAGTAATAAGCATTGAATACTCATGTTTTGTGAAGGTTATACCCTAGGGGTCTTTCTTGTGAGAGTTGCCCATGGTGGTACTAAGGTGGCATGGTGAAATGTTGATCCCATATGTTGTCTCCATGAATTTATTATGTTGGTTTTTGGAATTTTACAACAACTTGGGAATTATGCATATCATGGTTTTTCTTAATAGCAAGGTAAGACAAGTGGCCTTTTTGGGGAAGATCTCTAAGAATCAATTGAAAAAAAATTAGGTCCAATTTGGAGTAACCTTGCTAATAGTTAAAATGGTTATGGGTGATTTTTTTTGGTTTCATGCCATAGGAAATGGGTTAATTTGGATATTTCATCCATGTTTGTGGTTGTAATGTTGGACCTTAGGGAGGAAACAAAATGTTTGTGTTGAGTATTCAAGATGTTGATTGAATTGGTTTGGCAGAGGGGTCTAAAGGATGTTTTGGTTGAAGCTATTATTGGTTTGGGGATTTGCTTAGGATTGAGCCATTTTCTGACTATCGTACCAAAATATAATGACCCTTGGTTCTAGTTTGTTATCTATGTAGTGGGAGCTAACGAGGTGGTGCATAAACAAAAGGTATGGTGGGGGTTAGAATTCCTCAAATCAATATTTGGTGTATAAAATTCAGATAATGTTGACCATTCCTTTACTCTAGACACAATGGACTCGAGCCCAATAAAGAATGAAGACATGGAGTGTGAATCAATTAATGAATAGTCCAATATTTCTTTGATATGTAGTGGGTAGAAAAAAATAATAGAAATTTTAATGTTACATCAAAGAATTTTTGGCCCTCTATGAAGGCCATTTTTTGTACTCTATTTTTATTATTATATTAATACAAGGGGTACAAATCCCTCAACATTGAATTAAACCCTTCTCATAAACCCTGAATTAGTGGTGCTATTTATAGTCATAATCTTCTCATAAAATTAAAAATAGGGAGAAGGATTTTATTATAGCATGGGATATTGAAGGAAGTTTTGGTTGTTGCATTGGGATTGGTGCTCAAATTTTATTAACATGAAGGAGGCTAGCTAGAAACATCCAATTTATTGGGCTAAGTAGTGACTATTATTTCTTTATTCAATATATTTTATCAACTTTAAAAATAAAGGGTGAATGTTGTTTAAATTGTTGTAAATATTTTATGAAAAGATGATATTGGCATGGATAATAAGTCAATGAAATAATAAATTTTTAAATCTTAGGATTATAAATAAATACATTTTTGGGGGTATATGGTGTAGGATCATCCAAGGTGTAAGAGAAATATTGCAGTAGCCCAAAAAAATATTTTAACATTTATTTATTTTTTAGGTATTTTCTAGTTTTCTTAGATGTTTTACAATTGTGTGTTTCAAGTTCATGGCACTACATCTAGCAGTATTTATGTTTGTTAGTACATAGATTCATATTTATAATAGAAAATAGAATCAATATTCATCGAGGTATACAACTAATTTGAAGATCTTTGATTAAATTTGGAATATAATTATTGTCACTTGGATTTGCACCCTTGCCAAGTGCTTGACTCAGAAATCTAGTGAAACATTGAAACACTACAGGGCCTATGGATTTCCTATAGCTTAGAGTGAATCTCTAGAAAGGATTGGTTCCATTGATACTTGCCTATTTTAACTTATACTTCAATTGCATACTAAGAAATTGGGTGAAGGAAACATGAAATGAAACCTAGTACTAAAAAGGTGATGCACCAAAATAATTTTAAATCCCTATGCTATTGTTTCGACACACAATATAATAAAAAACTTAAACTAAAACATACACAACTCAGAATTTCATATGTATTTGAAAAATTATTTCATAACTAGGTTCAATATGTCAAGGATAGTGTTTAGAAGGAGCTATAAATATTGTCACAACTAAAATTGTCTTTAGTTAGTTAAACACAAGTTATGACCTACAAAAATACATACTTTTTACACAAAGAAAATGAAGATAGGATAGAAAGCAAGGGGAAAAATACATCACCACAAGACTACATCAACCATCTTGAAGAAATTTTATACAATGAAACAACTTTAAGAAGGTAAAAAACTTATCTTTATTGATTAAAAAGGTGTTTATATACAGTTGTACATACCTAAAAATGAGTTACAATGTTGTCTCAACTTGAAAGAACCTTGAAAAAATTATAATACAATAGCTACAATAGCTAAATTAACTAAATGAAAATATTCGCTTAGGCTTCCTAGTATACTACTTCAGTGCTTGCTAGATATTAAGAACATGTTTTGAGAGATAAAAGACAAGTTTCACATTAAAAAAATTGTCAACCCTTCTTAGGTGTCAAAAACTATTATCCCTATTTTTTAGCCCCTTAAAGTTCTCCAAGATGGTGGTTGAATGAAGAAAACTTATTTATTTGACCTTATCTATTAGCCAAGACTCATTGAACAACTCCTAGATGCTTGGAGATGCCCTAAACTAGGTCAAAGTACCTCCTATATTCCCTCCATCTATTGCACAACTCACTAAACTTCCCTAGATGTCCTTAACTGATGTCCATCTCATTAAACTATCATTGTATCCTTACAATCATCCATAAATCCTTATTCCATACTCATAGGTCATGTGGAAAAGGCCTTGGGAACTATTAAAATACCCTAGGGATGTGGGAGATCTTCTAGGATGGATGTCTTCCATGTCTTCTTCATTCATTAAAACTTCTCACATTCATATTTCCATTAAACATAGGTCCACTTCCCTTCAAATTTCTATCATTTTTCCATTTGAACTTTGTTATGCCTACTCTAGAACTATGGCCTTGTCCTTACTAATCATGTTCTTTGTCATATCTTTGTCATGCTTCTCTAATCTTTGGAAAAACATTATTATGTTTACAAGGTCTCTTTCTTGATAACCTTTTTTCAACTCCTCTATCCTTTTTGGAGCCTCTAGTTGTCGTTTCACCTATTTATTATAACTCATTGTTCAAACATCTTATCTTACTCAAGATATAGTCCTTTATCAATTCACTATCAACAATGTGTCATATTGTAAATTTAGTTTTGTTATACAACCATCCCTATGACAAAGTTTCAATAGGAGGTTATAATCTTTGAAACATTAGGATTCATATACATTCCATTTCATGTATTGAAATCTCCTATGTGATAAATTTACCATGATAATCCTCACCTTACTTCATTCTTGAATGGGAAAAGGATATTGTTTCACTTTTCCTTCATTTTATATCACTTTGTTTATCATTAACTTTGGTTTGCCTAGCATGGTATCTCAAATATTTATGCACTAGTTCCTTAAGCTCTTCATAAGACTATCATGCATTGGTGAGCCTCTATTCATTGTCACAACCTTACTTTAGGTTCCATTTTCCTCATTCCTTATGATTACTAACATCAAATTTCCGGCCTAAGAACCACCATCATGAAAGATTAAACCTCTATTAACTTATACCTATGTCATACTTACATTGCTCTTGATGTTTGAGATCTCTCAAATCTTGCACTTGTATCTTCCCTTATGATGCTATATTCATATGTATGGTATCATGTTAATATGTGCTCTTTTAATAACCTTATCACACATGTTTAATATGAAACCTCTTCACATCCCTTAACAAAACCTTGCACTGTCCTCTCATTTTATTGCTTTGTCCTTTGTGTCTTTACCAATTCTTTAAACTATGTCCTCAAGAATATTTCAATTAAAAAATTATGTCTTCTTATGCTTATTGTGATGGCAAGCTATCCCTTTTAATTGCATGTCAAAATCCTTCTCTAACTACTAAACTATCCTCTATCAAAAAACTTAACTGCCACTATCACTCATGATGATTTCATTCAATATCTTTAAGGCTTCAAAACTACTCCATTGATCTCATTTATAGCACATGAAAATCACTTTTACCAGGCCAAGTTATAGTATACCCTTGTTAATTGTCATATTAAGTTTCTATGATCTCATGAGAAATAGAACTAATGACATCATAGGTTGATTGACCTTTCGTCATTTGAATTCATGAAACTTTATATCTTTACAAATATACTATTTTGATAATAACTCCTTGCTACAAGACTTCCATTTGATATTAGGTCTTTGTCTTTGCTTTGAATTTGAAATTAATGACACAATAGTGGGAGTAGGATTTTGTAGTAGGAGTAACATGGTATAGTAAAAGGTAACATGTTGTTGATACAACCATATTATAGAAGGCTACATTAATGGGCCCATGTGCATGTCTTCTTATACATAAGAAGTACATAATATAAATTCTCTTTGTGAAAATGACATGGCTAAGACATTCCTCTTTAACAAGTAATCACTTCAACTAGTAACCCCACAACTAGTATTAATGGTAGTCTTGATTGTTCCATCAGTCAAGGGGATTAGTGAGTTGATATCATTGATATAAGAATCTACACATTAAGGAGGCATGGTTCCACCACTAAATAAAATAAAATTTAATCCGACCCACTATGCATAAAATAGATAGGATCCTAATAGTATTTGAGCATGGTACCTCATCCCCTTTAAATATGCACTACGAAACCTCCCGACTTAATATTATCTCCTTGAAAATGATCAAAATTTTCATTTTACTTAATTGTTCCATCATACTTGTAGGTCACTTCCCTATTTGACCATGCTCTTCATTTAACTATGGTGACACTATCAACTTTATTTTGATAGTCGCACATATTGAATTCCTTGTAAACCTCTTGTTTGTCATGACTACAATCCTTAATGATCAAGACACTTGTCTTTGCTGACAAGCCCCTTCTTTGCATTATCACTTTCTTTGTTTTCTTTACGTTATAAGATGGATTGTCAACCATAACATTGAGGTCTTCTACAAGTGTTTCATGGTGCATATCATCTCATTGATACTAAACATCATCATATAGAAGGTCACTGCCATATTCTCTTCACTGTATTTCTTTTTATGGTTGAAGTTTGAGAAAAATCCTTATATACTCACTAGTCTTCCTTAAAAATTCTATACCACTATCATGGCATGCCTATGCTTATAATATTCCTCTATTCATTGCATATTATTATTCTCTCTTCACTTGTAAACTTTATGCTTGTAGGGTCTCAACATGGTCATTCAAGTCTGGGATTGTCCTCATATGCAATGTCTTATAAATAGTCATATGATTTTTATGTATGGTTTGAAGGAAAATAGTAGTGTTCACTATTTGATAGCTTCTCATATGTTGCTCACTATGGAGTAACACTTGAACTCACCATGATGACTGTGCTACTTGAAATAATGTCATTATTGACTATCTATGGATGATAATATTGTGTATTATTTTTTGATGACTATTTATGCATAATAAACCTTCAGTCATATCGAGTACACTATCATCATGGATGCCCTATCATTGCTCATTGAATATGCCCTCTCTAACTCACCGAACTGTACATCATCTATGCCCCCTTATCACAATATTGACACTATCATAAGTATTATTATTTATGCACTTTCCACTAGCAACGCATTGCCCTCTTCCACAATCAAACACCACTATCATGGAATAAATCACTTGACTCTCATGCTAGGACTATTATCATGGTTTTCATTTTATTTTATACATGTAGACAACTTCTCCTTAAATCCCAAACTCTCCCCCTCTATATACAATGTGTACCTCATATGACCGCTCATAAAGACTTGAACAACATATGCATGACAAGATATAGACCTCAAAATTATTCTACATCATTGAGTATGAAAAATATTGATGGCAACAGGAAAAACTCAAAATGATAACAAATGTGTCCAAGCTTCTTCATATTTTTCACATGCATAATTTTGCATGTGTTGATGATAATGTTTCATCAAGATTCATACCACCATTTCCAACCCTCTTTTATTTATTGTAGAACCATACTTAGGTTCAACTCCATAGCACAACCCTTCATGACTCTACAGTTGAGAAGCTAATGAAAATATAATATTGCATGTATAAACATCTTGAAACTGAGTGTGAAAGAAGATTGCATCTCCATTGTAGCATTTAAATATAATTTTTGAAGATAGCCTTGTCCACCATAGAAGTCTTGGTAAATTGTTTGAAGAACTTAAAATGTGATAAAACCCTAATGGCTTGACTTGTCCTATCAAAACTCAAACTCTTTAACATGAAACTCTCTCCATTGCTTTATGTAGCTCTCTCCATTTCTTCATGTAACTCTCTCAATTGTTTCATACATGTTGTATTTTCAAGATAATATGGTTTGTTGATCATGTTTCACAACATTAAGATATTTGTAAATATTATCATAACTAATACTCCTTAAAAATTAAAGATAATGACTTATACCCTAGAGTATGGATAAAACCATATTAAATTTTTACCCTAGGGTACATTGAACCTTTTGTGAGTGCAAGGAATAGACTCAAAACCTATTTGAAACTTTGAGAACACTCTATTAAAGGCTATTTAAACCACATGGAAAAAATGGCTAACTGTTTGTGACCTCTGAGGGGTTTTTCTTGCTAAAACTCATAAGGCCGATAGCCTTGCATATCCATTAGGTATAGGAGTCAAAATATTTGATACAAACTGAAAACTAGACTTGACAACCAATTGTAGCACCTTAGCAAAACTAACTAAACACCTAAACTAGAAACTAATTAATTGTGCTTTAGCACTTGGAGAAAATTATATCTAAAACACTATGCAACAACACTTATTAACTTCAAAGAAAACCTATCCTAACCAACAAACAAGACTTGCTCAAGCAAAACCATTGATTGTTTCCTTGAAATAGGTTTCTTTTCTCATCAATTTGCAATACTTCACATATTTATGCGTAGCCAAGAGGAGGTGGAAGAACAAATTTTTTTTAACCAGCTACTACGATACCTCTTGAAGAATGAAATCAAACCTACAAGTACCTCTTTATTTTGACCACACAATTTATTGTCTCGAAGTGCATAGGTAAGTTGAATGAATCCTTCTTCAGTTGCAACTACATACTTGGGTGCAAGCACGACATGTGATGCTTTGTTGGCCTTCATCTTGGCTAGATGTCTAATGGGACATCCTCACGAAAGGATAAAATTTGAGCTCTCATTGTTGGGGGCATCCATGATGATAATGGAAAGGGGAATAAACAAAAACAAAAGGATTCCAAATATAATGAGCAACAAAAGGAGTCCTTGGATTCATCCTCCCCTTCAAAGGGGAAATCATTTAAGAACAAGAAGGTTAAATGTGCATATTGCAAGAGGGAAGGACATGCATAACATAGTTGCTATAAGAAAGACATTGATGAGCTGAAGCATCTTCTTCAGAAACATCAAATTGATTTTCCTTCTAGGATGTCTGCATCATCTCCTCATTATTTTTCTTCACAATACTTTGATAGGGGCATTGGTTTGCATACTTCATCAGATATGCAGGGACATTCTCTTTGTGCTTATTCAGGTCATGGATCAAGGAGATGGCTTCTAGATTCAAGAGCATCTCATCATTTGGAATCTTCATAGTCTATGTTCACTTCCTTTGAGCCTTGCACTATGTCTCCTTTTTTGATGGGAAACAATACATACATGAGTGTTACAGGGAAGGGGTCTATTAGTTTTGGGGATAACAATTTTCAGGATGTCTTGTGTTTTCCTCATTTGATGAACAACCTTTTTTCCATATATTAGATCACACATGGAGGCAATGGGAGATCTATGGATTTCACACCTGATTCAGTTATCATCAGAGACTTGGAGAGCATAGCGGTTATTGCTACTAGGGTGGTGGATCACTCGTCTTGGTTGTATTCCTTTACGTATTTTTCTTCTGATGGTGCTTTTTTTCCTACAGTTGTTCATCACACTTCTAGTGTGAATCATCATTCAGAGGAGACATTTGGCTTCTTGAACATTGGTGTTCTCACTTTGGATCCACTTCTTCAGCCATCCATTCCATCTCCTCCACCTACCATTGTAGTTACTGATACTTCTATGGCTACATATGTGGTTTCTTCTATCTTAGTGCAGCAGGACCTAGTTGATCATTCATCTTTGGAAATTTCTCTTGAGTCTTCACCTACTTTGAATTCTTCATTGGTTGAGGTCATACCTGATTCACCTTCAGAGATTGCATTCATGAGGCTTCTTCCTTCTTACTTCTTCAAGAGATGTGGTTTCTTCAGTCTTTTTGGAGCTACTTCATTATGGGGAGGCTATGCGGTCTCTTTATTGCTCTCTTCTGGGGGGGTTCATTTGTGTATCTTTGTAAAGGATGGTGTCCTTGGGGGGTCTTATGGAGTCCTCCATCTTTCATCACTTAGTTGTTTTTTGCATCCTATTTTGGGGAGGAGTTTTGTTCCCATGTGGTTTTCTCCTTTACCCTGTTTGGTTTAGTTTGCATTGCACTTGTACACGAGTACCTAATTAGGCCTTATTGTCGGGACCCATCTTTGCTTTCATGCATCTTTTCCTTAGTGTTTTTAGCTACTTCCTAAGTTTGTCTTAAGGGGGGGTGTTAGAGTAATAAGTTATTTCACTTAATTAATTTAATCATATTGGTTAATTAATTAAGTCACTTATCACTTTAAATTTACTTAACCTAAACTTAGGCACATTAATAATTAATTATTTATTAATTATTAAGTGTACACACTAGGGTTTCTTTTTAGGTTTTGATCTCCTTAAGGATTAATCTCATTGTAATTATTCATTCTCTTTAATGCATTTTTAGCTTGAGGCTTTCAGAGCATCTTTATTGTTCTGGATATATTTTCTTTGTGACAAGTTATTTGCTTGTAGGTGTTCACTAGGGTCTATGAGGTTGGATTATCAACTTCTACAGTCTAATGGAACATCCTCACGAAAGGATAAAATTTGAGCTCTCATTGTTGGTTTCTTGCTTGTGGTTTGTTGCCTCATCATCTTGTTGATTCATTAAGAACATTTTGTGTGACTGTTTTGGCAGAAACATAGAGATTTATGCACTATGCTCATGATTCTTATGCTTTCCCTCTTTGAAAGATGACGTACTGACATAGAAGTTTGAACAAAACACATCTAAATAATCCAAAAATAGGTCTTCTTCAACCTCCTCTTTGATTTTTTGTATGAGAGGACTGATTTTGACTTCATGGTAGCTCCCTTAAGGAATCATCAAAACATCAAGGTCATATTTCTAAATTAAAGGTTTTAATTTGATATCACACTCATTTTGACTTGTATCCTTGTTGTGTCGACTTCTCTATTTTTAAAACAAGTTTGTCCTCATTTTCCTCCTCATAGACCAACATCTTTTCATGCTCATTTTTATCTTCTATCTACTCCAAAACTTGTGATAATATTGGAATTTGTATATTACCTTCATCTTCATCAACAAAATAAGGAAGTTCATCAAATAAGAGTGTTAAATATTCATTTTCATCACTTCTTTCTTGCTTGTTATCTTGTTTTCCTAGTTGACCATGCTCATGTCAAGCTCTTGCAACAAGTTTGTTTTTTTTTGTTTTGTACATAATGTGCAAGGGATTCAACAACAACAACAAAAAAAATCTTCCTCAAACACCTCCTTTTTATGT
Source organism: Sequoiadendron giganteum (assembly GCA_007115665.2). Taxonomy (NCBI): domain Eukaryota; kingdom Viridiplantae; phylum Streptophyta; class Pinopsida; order Cupressales; family Cupressaceae; genus Sequoiadendron; species Sequoiadendron giganteum. The sequence goes on from CM021107.1 coordinate 492,478,478, forward strand.
TCACTAAACCAACTATCATGATAAACAATGGTTCCACCTTTGTAAAGGAAAATGGTTCTAGGAAAATAAGGTTGATCATAGAATTTTTATTGAGTTTATGTAGGATATATAATTTTTGGAGAAGGTTTCCCTTGAGGAATACTAGGCTCATTTTTCTTATGTTCATGGTTTTGCAAGGATGAAGACTTCTAAAACTTAGAATTTCAAGCTCAAGAGATTGATTTGAAGACTTAGGAGGCTTACCTTGCCTAAAGCTAGGAATACAAGGAGTTGATTGGGTTTCTATCCCTTTTGCTTGGGCAAGTAATAGCTTCATTTGTTCTTATTTGGAAGAAATATCTTTTACAAGAGACTCCTCATATTGCTTCCTCTATGTATCTACCTCCTATTGGTATTGGTAAGATGGGTAAGCCAACTCTTCTTGCTACAAGGTATACTCTGTAGAAATTATGGAAGCACAATAACCCTATGAATCTACATACTTCAGAAAATCTTAACCAAGAAGAATTTCACCCACACAAAAAAGTGTTGCAAATTGAGCATGCAAATGAGATTCTATTTATGAGATATTCTAAAGTCTGTAGCTTCATAGGGTTATTGTGCTTCCATAATTTCTACATGGTATCAAAGCATTATCCAATGGTGCAAATTATTTTCTAGAATTTTTCTACTAGTAAAAATTAAAGTCAACTGAAGTCAACTCTCCTATTTGGACTCAAGGGCTCACAAATTCTCACCAGTTTGTTGAAATTTAGTGATTCTAGTGGCATTTAGAATGTATTTTAGTGCTCTTTTCATCAATCTAGTCACTTCTTTTAGTTTTAGCTCCAGGTACCTTTTGTTGGGTTTTTGTGATTTTATGCACTTGCTTCATTACTTGGACATCCTGAAGTTACCTTATACAAGAGAGTATGCAAGAATATGAGCTTGCTTGATATTAAGACCTATCAAAATGATGAGGTATGAAGTAAGTTCATATTCTTGTATACTCTCTTGTAAAAGGTTTTCATTGTTTTTTGCAGGTGGTATTGGGCATTGAGCTAATCTTCAGCTCTTACATACTCTTGGTCTCCTTCAATATCATTCAGATTCTTTTGAAAGTCCAACATTATATCTCTAATTCTCATGTCGTCCACATTTTGAGGCTAAATATGGGAGTAGCTATGCTAGTTGGAAACAAAATGGCCTTCTTGTGGTTGATTTTGAGCATATGTAGGCTGCCAAGAAGATTGAGCAAGGGTGGGTTGGTGGAAAGTATATTAAATATGTTGGATTCCTCGTGTAGCAAAGGTATTTGGGGGTAAAACCAGTTGGATAATCAGTTTGATATGAATGATAAGAGGGTATATAAGCAATGTTTTCATGAAATGGAGGGTGATATAACATATCTTCATATGAAATGAAGACATGATGTGATATTTAACTAAGTTGGAAAATCATTGAAATATTCCTAAAACAAAGATAACCAGTTCTAATTTTTTGGAAAATTTCAAGCACATAACGACACTCAGTCCACTTGAAGCTTGTAGATTGAACTTGGAGTGACCAAGTGTGTGAAGATATTGCCTCCAAACCTGCAAAAACTATTGATATACACACTAAATATCAAAAATGAGAGGAAAAAAATTGAACTGAGATAGTTCAAATAGTCCCATCAGGTGTGCCAAAAACTGTTGTCACTCAAATTTGTACCCTTGTCAAGTGCTTGACTCAGCAATCCAATAAAACATGGAAACACTCCACGACATGTAGGTGAGGGAAAAATGAAATGAAACCTAAGACTAAAAAGGTGATGCACCAAAATAATTTCAAAAACCTATACTATCTATTTGGACACATAATATAATCAATGTCTTAAACCAAAAAATACACAACTCATAATTTCATATTTATTTGCTAAAGTGTTACATAACTAGGTTCAATATATTAAGGATAGTGTTTAGAAGGAGCTATAAGTGTTTTCACATCTTAAACTCTATCTTTAGTTGGTTAAACAAAAGTCATGACCTACAAAAATACATACCTTCTACACAAAGGCAATGAAGATAAGACAAAAATAAAGGGGAAAATACATCACCAAAAGACTACATCAACCATCTTGAAGAAATTTTGCACAATGAAACAACTATAAGAAGATAAAACGCTTATCTTTATTGATTAAAAAGATGTTTACATATTGCTATACATACTTGAAAATGAGTTACAATATTGTCCTAGCTTGAAAGAACCTTGAAAAGGTTATAGTACAATAGCTAAGAATAGTTAGAACTAAACAAAAATCTGCCCTTAGGTTTCCTAATATACTACTTAATTGCTTGCTAGATATTAGGAACATGTTTTGAGAGATAAAAGATAAGTGTTCACATAAGTTTTGTTCGGACAACCCTTCTTGGGTGTCCGAAATTGTTATCCCTATTTATCCATCCTCTTAAAGTGCTCCAAGATGGTAGTTGAATGAAGAAAACTCATTGCTTTGACCTTATCTATTAGCCAAGACTCCTTGAACAACTCCTAGATGCTTAGAGATGCCCCAAACTAGGTCAAACTACCTCCTTCCCTCCATCTGTTGCATAACTTACCAAACTTCCCTAGATGTCCACAGTTGATGTCCATCTCAATAAACTATCATTATATATGTATAATTGTCCATAAATCCTTATTCCTACTCATAGGGCATGTGGAAAAGGCCATGGGAACTATCAAACTACCCTAGGGTCATGGGAGATTTTCTAGGATGGATGTCTTCCATGTCTTCTTCATTCATTAAAAAATTATCTCACATTCATATTTCCATTAAACGTGGGTCGACTTCCCTTCACATTTCAATCATTTTTCAATTTGAAATTTGTTATGCCTACTCTAGAACTATGAATTTGTCATTACTAATCATGTTCTTTGTCATATCTCTATCATGCTTCTCTAATCTTTGAAAAAATATTATTATGTTGAAAAGGCCTCTTGCCTTGGGGTTGGGGCCCTAGCTCGGTTGGCTAAATCTTTCCTGTTGTAGGAGGTTGGTCATGAGGTCTAGTCTCCTCCACCCTCATGGTATCAGAGGGTGTGTCACGCCAGCATTGCTGGTCAGGTTAAAAAGTCTACCAGGCGCATTGTAGTTTATAGGGGGTCGTGCTACCCGATTCTTGCAGTCTAATATATATATAAAAAAAAAGGGCCTCTTGCCTTATAACCTTTGTCAACTCCCCTATCCTTTTTGAAGCCTCCAACTGTCCTTTCGCCTATTTATTATAACTCACTATTGAAACATATTATCTTCCTCAAGATACAATCCTTTGTCAATTCACTATCAACACTCTGTCATACTGTAAATTATTATTTTTCACTCAACCATCCCAATGGAAATGTTTCAATAGGGGTTTATACTTTGAAACCTTATGATTCATATACATTCTATTTCATGTATTGAAATCTCCTCAATGATAATATTTCCCATGACAATCCTCACATTACTTCATTCTTGAATGGAAAAAGGATATGGTTTCACTTTGCATGCCTTTGATAGCACTATATTTATCATTAACTTTAGTTTGACTAGCATGGTATCTCAACTATTTATGCACTAGTTCCTTAATCTCTTCATAATAATTTCATGCATTGGTGAGCTTCTATGCGCTATCACAACCTCACTTTAGGTTCCACTGTCATATTTCCTCATGATGGCTTCCATCAACTTGTTTACCTAAGAATCACCACAATGCAAGATTAAACCTCTGTCATACTTACAATTGCTCTTGATTTTTTAGATCTTTCAAATCTTGCACTTGTATCTTCCCTTATGATGTGATGCTCATATGCACAGTGTCATGTTCACATATGCTCTTTTAATAACCTTGTCACACAAGTTTAATATGAAACCTCTTCACATCCCTTAAAACCATGTAAGTTGTCCTCTCATTTTATTTCTATGTCCTTTGTGTCTTTACCAATTCTTTAATCTCCATCCTTAAGAATATTTCAATCAAACAATTTTTTCTTCTTATGCTTACTATGATGGAAATCTATCCCTTTTAACAACATTCCAAACTCCTCCTCTAATGACTAGACTTCCTTTTGTAAAAAATATTAACTACCACTATCACTCATGATGACTTCCTTCATTGTCTTTAAGGCTTCAAAACTACTCCATTGATCTCATCTATATCACTTGGAAATCACTGTTAGGAGACTACTATAGTATACCCCTTTTAATTTCCATCTTGAGTTTCAATGATTTAATGAGAAATGGAACTAATGACATCATAGGTTGATTGACCTTTCATCATTTGAATTCATGAAACTTTATATCTTTGGTAATATACTATTTTATTTTTGATAATAACTCCTTGCTACAAGATTGTCATTTGATATTAGGTCTATGTCTTTGCTTTGAATTTGAAATTGATGACACAATATTGGGAGTAGGTTTTGGTAGCAGGAGTAACATGACATAATGAAAGGTAGCGTGTTGTTGATACAACCATATTATAGAAGGATACATAAATGGGCCCATGTGCATGTCTTCTCATCCATCAAAAGTACATAATATAAATTCTCTTGGTGCAAATGACATGGCTAAGACACTCCTCTTTAACAAGTAAGCTCAACTAGTAACCCCACAACTAGTATCAATGATAGTCTTGATTGGTTCATCAGTCAAAGGAATCAATGAGTTGATATCATTGATATAAGTATCTACACAATAAGGAAACATGGTTCCATTTCCAAAGAAAATAAAATTTAATCACATCCACTATGCATAAAAGAGATGGGTTTCTAATAGTCTATGAGCATGGTATCTCATACCCTTTAACGATGCACCGTGGAACCTCCTAACTTGATATTAACTCCTTGAAAATTATCAAAATTTTCATGCCACTTGATTGTGCCATCATACATGTAGGTCACTGTCCTAGTTGACCATGCGTTGTGGTGACACTATTAAATTGATTTTGATAGTCACTCATTTTGACTTCCTTGAGAGCCTCTTGTTTTTCATGACTATGTGCAATCCTTAATGGTCAAGACACTTGTCTTTGCTCACAAGTCCCTTCTTTTCATTATCAATTTCTTTGTTTTCTTTTCACTATAAGATGGATTATAAACCATAGCAAGGTCTTTTGTGAGTGTTTCATGGTGCATATCATCTCATTGATACTAAACATCATCATATACAAGGTGACTACCATATTACCTTTATTGTATTCCTTTGTATGGTTGAATTTTGAGAAAAATCCATATATGCTCACTGGTCTTCCTTCAAAAGTCAATACCATTGCCATGACATGCATGTGCTTGTAGGCTGCATACTACTAGGACTGCCCTATTCTCATGACATGCATGTGCTTGTAGGTTGCATGCTACTAGTCATTACATACTACTTTTCTCTCTTCTCTTGCAAAATTTATGCGTGTAGGGTCTCAACATGGTCATTCAAGTCTAGGACTGCCCTCATATACATTGTCTTCTAAATAATCATATGGTTGCATATGGTTTGAAGGAAAAGAGTGTTGTTCACTATTTGATAGCTTCTTAGATGTTGCTCATTATGGAGTAATACTTGACCTCACAATGACAACCGTGCTACTTGAAATACTGTCATTATTGATTGTCCATGGATGATAATGTTGTGTATTATTTTATGATGACTAGTTATGCATAAGAAACCTCAGTCATATCGAGCACACTATCATCATGGATACCCTATCACTACTCATTCACCATGCTCTCTCTAACTCACTAAGTTGTGCATCATCTCTATCCCCTTATTGTTATATGGCCACAATCATAACTATTGTCATTTGTGGCTCTAGGAAAATTCACCGTCAACAATTCTTCGTGGAAAATTCACCATCATGACAAATTCACCTCAAGGAAAATTCACGATCGCGAAAAATTCATCACCCCCTCATCGCTATATTGACACTGTCATAACTATTGTCATTTATGCACTTTCCACTAGCAACTCCCTGCCCTCTTCCACAGTCAGACACCACTATCATGGAATAAATCACTTGACTCTCATGTTAGGACTCTTATCATGATTTTTATTTTATTTTATTTGATTCTATACCTATAAACAAATGCTCCTTAACTCATGAACTCTCCCCATCTATATGCAATGTGTCATGCATCTTCTCTACTACTCTGTCATCTTGAGACTATTATCACATTGTGATTCACATTGGTTTGATAACACATAAATGCACTACATGTTCATTTGTTATTATTATGTTGATAAAATGAATGGCAAAACAAGATTTAATTTGAAAACCCTCCAAAACTTGCATCTCAACAACTATAATATCTTTATTTAGTTTAAAAATGACTATCTTCACTAACTATGATATCTTTATTCACTTTAAAAATGACTATCTTCACTCACATATGAAGTCACTTTCTCATCACTATGATATCCTTGTATGTTCTTAAATTTTAGCTTAAACTTCACTCATTCTCTAAAGTAAAACACCCAAATCCTCTATTGTCATACATATCATGTCAAAAATAGTTTCTTAGAAGCAATTAAGACTAGATAAAGGTGTCAGCCATTATAAAGGATAAAATATGATAATAAGCCAAGTGGCGTACCAAACTTAATTGTTCCTTTCATGACAAGTTGAAAAGGCATCTCAAATTATTTCCTCGTGGAACTCTCCATCCTATGGAAAGAAAGCCGTCCAACTCCCATTCAATCATAATACATAAGACATGAACTCGTTTTTCCAACAAAGGACAAAGTTCCACACCATTGAAAGCCCCCCTTGGACACTTTTAATCACGTGGGGAAGCTGCACAATATTCTTGAAAGTGACTAAAACACCTAGTGTCCATCTCAATGTCATACAATTCTAAAAAAGGTCCAATTCAAGTTATCCTACCAACTTTTGAGCAGTATGTACAATTATTGGGAGCAATGTAAGGTCTTGATTCATTTAGAGAGTTTCTATTGTATGTAGGTATTCATATTTTTAAATTTATTTTATATTAATATTTTGGATTATTGTTAATTTGATCTATCATTATGACGAGAATAAAATGTAAATCTTTTTATTTCATTTATCAATGTGTTTTATACGTAAAGTTTTTTTATTCATTCTTATAAAATGTGGAAAGATCATAAATAGTATTTGAACTGCTTTAAATAATTCTATGTACAAATATTCTATATTTGACATTCACTTGAGATCGTCTAAGTTTTTTTAGTTTTTAAATATATATGCATAAATCAACTTATGATATTTATATATAGAGAGAAACAAATATAAATCTATATATAAATATCTAAGGATATATAAATATCTAAACATATGATGTATATATTTATATATGAAATATAAAAAACTCTAAAGATATATATGTATGGAGATAAAGTAAATACATATGTGTAAATAGAGATATAAAATATAAATATATAGAATCATACATACATACATACATACTTCATTCTTGAATGGGAAAAGGATATTGTTTCACTTTGCATGCCTTTGATAACACTTTATTCATCATTAACTTTAGTCTGACTAGCATGTATCTCAACTATTTGTGCACTATTTCCTTAAGCTCTTCATAAGAATGTCATGCATTGGTGAGCCTTTGTGCACTATCAAACCTCACTTTAGGTTCCACCGTCCTCTTTCCTCATGATGACTGCCATCAACTTGTCGACCTAAGAATCACCGTCATGCAAGATTAAATCTCTATCTTATACCTCTGTCATACTTATATTGCTCTTAATGTTTGAGATATTTCAAATATTGCACTTGTATCTTTCCTTATGATGCATTATTCATATGCATGGTGTCATGTTCATATATGCTATTTGAATAACCTTGTCACACAAGTTTAATATGAAACCTCTTCACATCCCTTAACAAAACCATGTACTATCATTTCATTTTATTGTGTTGTCCTTTGTGTCTTTACCAATTTTTTAAACTTTGTCCTTAAGAATATTTTAATCAAACAAGTTTGTCTTTTTATGCTTATTGTGATGACAAGCTATCCCTTTTAACTACATGCCAAATGCCTTCTCTAATGACTAGACTATCCTATGCCAAAAATATTAACTGCCACTATCACTCATGATGACTTCCTCCACTATCTTTAAGGCTTCAAAATTGCTCTATTGATCTCATCTATAGCACTTGGAAATCACTGTTAGAAAACCACTATAGTATACCCCTATTAATTGTCATCTTGAGTTTCTATGATTTCATGACAACTGGAACTAATGACATCATAGATTGATTGACCTTTCATCATTTGAATTCATGAAACGTTTATCTACAATTCTTCTCCCCCCCTTTTGACATCAAGGACAAAGGGCATAATATCTTCTATTTTATTAGCCCAAAAATTGTATAACCTCTCCCTTACCATATGATTTCTATAAACAATGCTCCCCCTAAGATGGAGATACCTCAAAACTGATTCTATGTACAAAATGTTTCAAAAAAAATGATACTGTAATTCTCCACAAAACCTAGTCCAAGAAGCTTAATGGAGTTGAGAAGAGGCCAAGTCAAATCCACCTCAATACAAATATGAGTTTGCCCTCCAAAATTAGCCCACTTGTTACAACTTTGTTTGCACCAAATTAGCCTACCCAACTAAGATGTTATATCATGCAAAGGGGGTGGAAGACAAGGTTTAGGAATGGGTGTTCATTCCACATTGAGTATTTTTATTTATAAAATCCTTTAGGATGAAAATTAAGGTCTCATACTTAAACTTAACGTGCCTACCCACAAATGATCCATGAGCCATAGTGAAGGTTTGCATGAGCATGATTCAAGTGAACAATTGTACATGATAAATCCCTTACCTAGCCCCCTAAAAGACTCTATTGTCCAACCCTTTTGTTCTTAGTCATATGAGTCCACTTGAAAATTATTCTTGTTTAGAGGGAACCCCTTTAAGGAAGAATACTATTAAAGACACTGCTTTATGATTGTATATATTATTAGTAATTTCATCTAGAAATTCAAAGAACACTATCTTATCACCTGTAGGGCCACTTGGAAGAAAATGTCTATTAATAGCTATTCCCAATGGTTTAAGGCTTACAATATCTCTAGAACGTCTACCATTAATCATGGTTGAAGACCTATCCTCAATTTCATAGTTAATATGCAAGGAATTTGTTGACACAAGATTCAAATTGGAAGGGTTGTTCAAAGGAGTGAATATTGGAGTAGGTATGCCAAATAATGAGTTTGCGAGTAATGTATTTGAAGCCTAGACAAAATGTAGAGGGTTCAAATTGGTGTTAAGTTGAAGGTAAGGTGTTGGTCATTATACGAAGTGTCCTTCGTTAATGAGGTAGTCACAAATTCTTTGCTATCGATAACATCCTTCTCCCATACTTTTTTCTTTGTAGTAGTTACCCTAGATTGAGACTTAATTGTTGCATACTTCAAGAACTACATGTCCTTATAATGCACTATTTTGGATAAATTTAACATAAAAATGAGAGCTCAAATCACAAATATTTCTATTGGTTTGTGGATAGTAATAACAGTAAACTTATGAATTATTGCTTGTAGCCTTTCACCATAAAGGTCATAACTAGCAATCGCACCTTATGTAATGGGTATGCCGAAGAGGTGTGGAAGGTCAATTGCAAAGCAGAATAAATACGAAACGACTAGGATTTATTGACTGGGCGTGACTGAATGAATGCTTTTTACTATGCCTACCTACTCGCCTCCCTTTAGGATCAACGGTTGCAGATAATTGAACCTTCTTGCCTACCGCCTTCATATTTTTCAGCCGTTATCGAACAAAAAACCTTGAGAAACTCAAATAAAGACAGACCTTCGGCATAACAAGTGCCCCCTTGATCGTCTTCTAGCCTACCCAAAATGTAAGTAAAGAAAGGTTATAATTTGGTGAGTCCCTTGAGAATCAGTTTTCAATCAACCAAATAACATCTTAAATATAAAGCCATGCGTTTGCTTCCCTTAATATAAAAGACAAAAGAATAAAAATCTCCGTACTTTTTACAGCATCTAAATATTGAGTACACGATTCACTAACCCTAAATAACCATTTGGCTAAAATTCACCTGCTGTGCATTCTGGAAAAAATGGATTACCCCCAAATCCAGCCCTGATTTGGATTCAGAGCATATGGTAATGAATAAATTGGACCCACTACACCAAGTTTTCAGGAAAATGAAAGGTTGGCGTGGCGTAAGAGAAGTCGCAGGTAACAAATGCGAGTCGGAAAAGATGAAAGATCCAAACGTTGAATTATTTTAGTCGCTTTTCACCTCAAATCGTGGATAGACACAAACACGCAAGAACACGTGCTATCATGTCATTATCAGAACAAAGAAACACAATCCGCAACAAAATTAGAAAGAGAGAAAAATTCCAGAAGTGGGGATGTATACAAAATGTATATATGTCCACACATATGTAATGTAATTATGTCCACACGCGAGTGCCTCTGTGTGAGAGCATGAGAAAATAAACGTGGGGTAACAATGGAGATCAGCAGCGAAGCCAAAGTGGATTCTTTTTCCATCGGGCCGAATACACTGGTGGGAAGAGCAATTGCTCTGAGAATTCTTTTTTGCAGATCTTTTGGAAAAAATTGCCAAGCGCTTTTGATCTTTTTATCGTATTATTATCGTAGGTCGGGAAAGTTTTTGGCTCCGATTTTTTCTTGGTTGCATCCGAGAAACCCTCAGGTTTGGTTGCCCATTGTTTTATGCGTTGCAATTTTTTTAAGGCGGAACACAGACGTGAAAGCCAAGGCCAGATCGGCATATCGGCGCAAGTTTTGGAGAAATCTGATGCGAAATGCGCTTACTTATGACGAGTGGTCACATGCTGCTAAGATGCTGGAGAAAGAGAGCTATTCCAAGAGAAATGAGGCCGAGTTTTACGATGAGGAGCTGGTGAAGAATAAGCTCCGGGAGCTTGTGCAGCGGCGGCAGGAAGGAGGCCTGCGGGATATAATATTTTGCCTTAGGGCTGATCTCGTCCGAAACCTCGGAAATATGAGTAATCCACAACTTCATAAGGCCAGATTACAGGTAGGAATTGTTTCATTCAATCCGAATTGGTTTTGCATTTTCAGATGTTGAATGTCTCGAAATTTTTTAGCTCTTTTACGATTTGTCGAAAATTCTGTGAAAATTTAAAGGAAATGTTGTTATTAATGGATTGCCTTAAATCTACCTCAGATTTTCATACATTTGAGAGGAAACTTGACGATAAAAATTTGTTATTTATAATTTCTTCCCTAATCTGCATAAGATTTTAAACATTTTTTGCAAAAAGATATAGATTCCAAAAACATATGCAAAAATGAACTTTTGGATACAGGATTCTGAATAAGGCCTATTTCAGCCACTAAACCTTTTTTTGAATATTGAATTCTTAGCATTTTTTAGCAATTGAAACTTCGGCAGTTGAATACTATTCAGAGATTTATTTCAGCGAGATTTTTAACTGCATAGAGTATTTAATACTTAAGTGATGATGTGATGATCTTTTTTCTCTAGCAGTCATTTCTTCTGTGACTTTTCACTCATGATAATAATCACAAGTGGCAAATGGGCCACAAAACACACAAGCACCTCTAAATGGTTTTTGTGCCGGAGAGGAGGGGAATGTTAACACATCAATCTTGCGGATTTTCATGCCAGAGCCATTGGCAAAGCTTAATCACATGTGTTGCTTATTAATTATTGGCGTAAGATTTTGTCATCGAATTAAAAAAATTCAGGTAATTCAAATAAGAGATCCCTTCCTCACAGCTTATATCCTATTTGTTCAAGATTATATTTGTTGTATATGAAAGAATACTAGCTGCATCATGTAAAAAGAAAAAGAAAAAGAAAAACATTCGTTTCCCATAAATTAAGATAAACAGTCTGAAATCTTTTAAATTAGTTGTACAAATTGAGGTGAATAATTTTCTGCTCTAAACAAAAATTTGGCAAATGTTGAAGAAAAAAATGTTTTATAGAATTTGCTTAACATATTGTACAAACATTTGAGACAGTTTTATGCATATTCTCCCAGTTTGCTTGAGATTTTAAGTTTTGGACAAAAAATAGCTGAATTTAAAAAAAATCAATTTGTTTCGCAGAAATTAAGATGAAAATTTTTTCATTTTATTTTTGAACAGTTTTTGACTGATATAACTTGAGATCAATCTTCCAACATTTGTTTTTGAGGAATTTTGATGAATAACTTTATTTGATATTTTTATAAGTTGATTTGCAAGTACTGGCAACTAAATTTTCTCCATTCTCTGGTTGCAGGTACCAAAGTTGATTAAAGAATACATAGATGAGGTCTCAATGCAGCTGAGGATGGTGTGTGATTGGGATTCAGAGGAATTAGTGCTGGAAGAAAAGCTTGCATTTATGCATGAAACAAGGCATGCCTTTGGCCGGACAGCATTATTGCTTAGTGGGGGTGCTTCTCTAGGGGCCTTTCATGCCGGTGTTGTGAAAACCCTAATAGATAATAGGCTTCTGCCAAGGGTCGTGGCAGGGGCAAGTGTAGGATCAATCATGTGCTCTGTTATTGCTACCCGGACATGGCCAGAATTGCAGAGCTTTTTTGAGGACTCATTGCCCACCCTCAGATTCTTTGATCAGTTGGGTGGCATATTTGCCATTGTTAGAAGGATCCTGACCTTGGGTGCTGTGCATGAGATCAGGCAGCTACAGAGGATGTTGAGGACTTTGACATCTAATATGACCTTTCAGGAGGCCTATGATATGACCGGAAGGGTTTTGGGGATTTCTGTGTGTTCTCCCAGGAGGCATGAACCTCCTAGGTGCCTCAACTATCTTACTTCCCCACATGTTGTGATATGGAGTGCAGTAACTGCTTCTTGTGCTTTCCCAGGGTTGTTTCAGGCCCAGCAGCTGATGGCCAAGGATAGGAATGGTGAGCTTGTGCCTTATCATACCCCATTTCAGGTTGGTCCTGAGGAGTCATCATCTGGCATTGGGGTGCGGAAGTGGAGAGATGGAAGCCTTGAGAGTGATCTTCCCATGATGCAGCTCAAGGAGCTGTTCAATGTCAACCACTTTATTGTCAGTCAGGCCAATCCTCATATTGCACCACTGTTGAGGCTCAAGGAGCTCATTAGAGCATATGGAGGAGATTTTGCAGCCAAGGTATGTTCACATAAAGAAAATTTATTATGCTGCTTTTTGCCAATTGGCCAATATCTTACCATTTTTCCAGAAATCAGGATTGCAAATAACTAATAAGTAAATCTTCCCAAAAGCATTAGTCATTATTTTGTCCAAAGCTCACTTACCCGTCTTATTAGTTTTTTCTTTTGAATTGAGTAAAACAAATCATTTTAAGATCAACGTTGGTAAGTTAAGGTTTGTTTATAAATTTTCAAGGTTAGCTGGTGGAAAAGGGATCAATTTTGAAGGATAATTGCCATCCAAAACCTTTACCTTGTCATAAAAAGAGTCCAATTTATCTGCCATGCAAACAAGTGGCATAACACAATGTTCTCCTGTGAAACATATGTTGTGATCTATCTTTCGATTTTGGCTATATCTAGGAGTGGTTTAGTTGCTGTTTGCAAATAACCATTATACTTGATTCCTAAGTTTTATTTAAGTTAATCAACTTTGTAATTTTGCCTTACAGGCAAATTGCATACAGGGTAGAGGGGTTATCAATCAGCTGTATGTGCAAAAATATATAAAAATTCAACAAGCAGCAACTGTAATCATAATATTGTATCTAGGAGAGGTCATCCGTAGGTGGCAGGCAGAGTGGTATCTAAGTAATGAAATGAAACAAAGAGATATTCAATCAAATACAACATATATTTCAAAGGAGTTTCCTCAAGGAATTCCATCACTGCAGAAGCAAAATCATAGTGCATACACTTATCAGCAGAGATATCATACTCACGTATAAATGTGGGGCTGGAACAAGACAGAAACCCTGTGAAATTCAACTTGTGGACCTTACTAGCTATCAAGTACTCTTACTGACCTTTTGGACTAAAGGAAAACCTTATCAGATCATATGATTAAGTGCATTCTCCGCAAACTGTGATGATGGCTTTGGACTCCACAGGAAAACTCTGCCAGCACAATTGGATTCCTGGTCTTTGCCTGTCCCAAAGTTAGAAAATTGCAACGGGTTCATTGAATTGGGAGATATAGTTACTGCCCAGATCAGGTTATCATGGACACCTACTTAGCAAATATTTCTAGGTTTATGTCATTTGACGTGATATATGTCTGCAAAACTGAGTTCATATAATTTGTAGATATATTAATAATTTTTAGCTGAGAAAAGCATAAAAAAATCATTAGCATGGCTATATAATAGGCAACATGATCCCTATGCAGATCATCACTGAATATTGGAAGGTAGTGGAAGTTTGTCAGAGTATTAGTATTATTCTATTTACATTCAACATGGGCACAATAAGTGAATTAATTCCAATGTTAATAGGGATATCTTGTTCCAAAGAATGCTTTTACGTTTCTATCCATCTAGGTTTCCAATGTCCGCACCTTATTCATAATAAGACCTTTGCTAATTTTTTTGAAGGCTTTGACGGGCATTTTAATTAGAAAAGTGGTGATTACAGTTTGCACTGGCGTTTCCTTTGATGTTTTTCTCTCTACCAACAAATGCTTAGAGGTGCACATGTGCTAAGTGGATCCCCTTGCATTATAATTATTTCCAAGATAGCTTTAAACATGTATGAATCAAATCTCACAAAATATTTAGTTCTAATTTAGATGCCTAGGTTAGCAGCCCCAAGGAACTTAACACATGTATACATGATTGGGTTGTACTCAGGTTAATCTCACACTATCTAGAATTGCAAGATAAGGACGATGTATCAGGTATTATATGCTCCAAAATCTTTGCCAGTGAGGAAAGAAGCTAAAGGGTGAAAAGCTTAAAGTAGTGATCACATTTACCTTTCCTATTTCTACTAACAAATGCTTTGAGGTGCTTGTATGCTAAGTGGGTCCCCTTGCCTTGCCTTGTAATTTTATTACCAATATACATGGGGAAATAAAATGTCATTATTTGAAATGGCTACTCATAGAGATCATTTTAAGATGACTTAATAATGCACATGGGGTCACAACCCACATAAAAGCCTTTAAAAACTGAAACATATGCATGATTGGTTTTTACTTGGGTCAATCCCACATTGGTTATAATTGCAACATAAGGGTGACGTATAAGTCATTACATGCTTTAAAAACTTTACAAATGAGGAAATATGCTGGAGGGTGAAAAGCCCAAAGTGACAATTACATTCACCATTCCTTCCCTACTTACTAACAAATGTTTAGAGATGCTTATGTGCTAAGGGGTCTCCTCGCTTCATAATTATTACCAACATCCAAATAAAACATCATTAGAATTTAGTGTAAATCATTACTCATAAAGGTCATCTTGAGATGACTTACAAACACACACAAGTCAAATACCACAAAAAAATAATTCTATTGAAGATTTTATTTTGTATGTTGTGTTCCAGTAAGTCCTGTTGAAATCTCTCTTTGTTATTTTTAATTCTTTGTGCAATTTGGTTTCCATTCTTTATCTCGTGTGTTTTTTTCATTTTCTTTTCTTTATATACTCACGCATATATCCCTTTACATTTTATAGTGATAACTGTATGCTCCCTGTTAATTCTTTCAAATTTAAATCTCCTATCTTTGTTATAAGTGCTTATGATTTATCACTGTATCTGCTGCTGATATCCATGTAGTCACATGCTCTGAGTTCACTGTTCCTCTTGCTCACTTAATTTATACATGATCTGATGCATTTGTTGGTGCCCTTTTCAATCTGTATGATATAGTGTCCTCTGATGTTCCATTATTGCATTGTAGCAAAATGCTGTGCATCTTTTCAGCTCAATAAGATCTCCTCCTACTTGCACATGAAAGATTGTGATGGAAAAACGAAAGCTGATTTTTCTTACTAATGTTACTCGATTAAAAATAAAAATGAAATGGCCTCTTTTGTGAAATGTTTAGACACTTTCTAAACAGATCAGTGGGTTAGATGGTCTGAATTTGGGCATTTTAATGGCATGCTCAATGTCAATTTTTTTTTTCTTCTCTAAATGGCAAATGACAACCAAACAACAAAGTACAAACAATTAGTTAATATTCCTTAATTGTACCCAGTCAAATCCTAACACAACTTTATGCTGGAAGCATTTAATGCTATATTGCACTTTACACACTCCCATAATTTCAATGATTCTCTTCCAACTGATTTTTAATGTATGTCTTTTGGTCATTAGTTCTTCTGTTTGAAGTAGTCTGAATATTTGTATAATATTCTTTTCAGGAGTGTCTTCTGATGCCTTTGATGCCTTTTGCATTGTCTCTCCTTCAGATATGAGATGGCATCATTTTGGCGATTTTGATTTGTGCATTTCTGCTTGTGCATGAAAACATTCTTATTAAAACATTTTGGTACACTTAATTAATTTTGGAAAGGTTTGGGTGTTTTGCAGACTAACACAAGACATTAGTATGATAGGACATGCCACACTTAAGATTTGGATAACCTTATTTCTGAAGGAAATAAATAGTTTACACCAGTTACTAGACAGCTATCCCTAGATGCTTTAGCATTATTTGAATGGTGGAGACAGAGATCCATCCATCAATTCAAAAACATTTCAATGTTAACCTTAGCTCCCTCACACATGCAGCACAACCTCAAACATCTTTATACACCATCTGACAGATAGAGGGTGTTAGCCAATACAAAACACATTATGCCAATGTGCAATGGCTGCTTAGCTGTCGTATATACATTCTCTATTTATGCTCGCCATGGTCTCCTCATACATGGAGCACAACATCAATTATCCTTATACTCCTTCCATACAGCAACAGCTCACAAGTACTTGCACCATTCATAAGCTGACATTTGACTCCCATCCACAATATAATTTCTTACGATATTTATGCTTTCTAATTCTCATTTTGGAATCCTTCCAGAAAGATGGAAGGTGACATATAAACACTGTATTTGCATTTCAAATATTATTGTGCATACTTTTAAATGCACAGGTAAAAGCTTAGCCACATGCATGTCATGTTAGAGTATGCAATAAAATATTATTGGTAATTTTCAAATTTTGGTTTCTTCCTTCTTCAAATTGATGTGATACAGTTCAGAATGGAACTGTGAAGCAAAGTAGCTTTGCTAGGATGGATTATATGGCAGTTTTAACCTTTATTGAGATTTTTTCCCAAAAGTATAGGTGCCTGGTTAATGACTAAAATCAGTTTCTTTCTTCAAAAACTGATGAAATTGGATCTATGCCCTATTAAATTGGGACATTTGCAGGCTATTTCATCCTTAAATTTGTTTTCTTAACTCGTACAGAAACATTTTTGCAGGTTTTTTTTCAAGACATGTTTTGTTTTAATTTTCTATTTATCAGTGCACCAACATTTTAGTAGCATTTGATTTTTCTGACAAGAATTCAGGATTTCAGCAGAGTGCATAACAGTATTATGGATGATTAGAAACCAAAACTTTGAACTTAAATATAGTTTTACTGTTTTGTACTCTGTCACACTGTTTTTGTGCCTGTACTTGATATTTTTGTTGCACCTTGATTTGTCAGGCGGTCTTGTTCCTCCACATTTGGCTATTTAGTAAAGTAGGTCTTCCTTGATTATAGCCTTTGCAAAGGTGACACTAGCTTGGATTGATTCTTTTTTTGCTTGTTGTGTATCCTTCAAGATAGCCTTCGCTTGATAAAGTTTTTTTCTATATTCACTAGTTCCAAAGTTCTAGGGAATGTGTCAATTGCATGAATTTGGGTTTGACGCTTTGAACTGTCGGATGAATTAAAAGAAAATAGTTTGCTCCTATGTGGGAATATTGAAAGAATGTCTGCCATTTTTCTATCCCTGAGAGGTGCTTCCCACAAGCCTGGGTGGGAGGAATGTCTTGTAAAGTGACATTGATTTTCACTTTCCAATGCATGTGGGTTAAATATGTGAATGAGCTGACATTGATGATACACATGAGTGAGCCAACCCTTACAGTTTTGTACCCACAATCCCACAATTCCCTAAGTAACCACACTAAATGGATACAAAAAGAGAGTGATTTTGGCACATGTCAGGTTGGGATTAAGACAGGTCTGTTCTGTTTCACACCTCCAACTGGTACCCTTTTATCCAATTATCATATATATTCGTCATGGTCCACATGCTGCATTGAACTTCCTTTATAATGACACTGGCATTGATTCAAAATTACATATTCTGCTATGAATAATAAGACCTGTCCTTGAGGATGGCAACATATTCCACCTGTGCTAGCTTTGTGTTGTTAGGATCAGGGTTCTGAAGTATGAAGTTAATTATTCAGATGAATTTGATTAATGCAAATATTTTCCATTGTATATAATATGAATTGCAAATAATAAGGCTATAATGAATTTCTGATAAATTCATGTGTACAATTCTGAGATGATAAAAAAAGAATGTCTAATATAGTTATATCTTGAAAACATTGGCATCTCTTTTTCAGTTTTGATTAGTTCTTTTTCTATAAAATTTTCATTGATGTAGTAATTGAGATATTTTTTCTGAATTTTTTTCCAGCTGGCCCATTTAGCTGAGATGGAGGTTAAGCATAGATGTAATCAATTTCTTGAGCTCGGTTTGCCTTTGGGTGGCATTGCAAAACTTTTCGCTCAGGATTGGGAGGGTGATGTGACTGTTGTTATGCCTGCTACTATTGCACAGGTATATCTCTATCATGTGTGGCTGCTGTAATATCTTTACTCGATAAAATTTTGTAGCTACTAATATGGAGTTGATACAAATTTTTTTGTTTCCCTGTCAGTTTGCCAAAATCATACAAAATCCATCTCAAGTAGAGGTACTAAAAGCTATCAATCAAGGCAGACGATGCACTTGGGAAAAGCTCTCTGTAATCAAGGCCAATTGTGGAATTGAACTTGTACTGGATGAGTGTGTTTCTTTTCTGAACCATATGCGCAGGGTTAAAAAGAAAGCAGAAAAAGCTGCCTCACAAGCAATGGGGAATTCAGTGAGATTCAATGCAGCAAGGAGAATTCCTTCTTGGAATTGTATGGCACGTGAGAGCTCGTGGGGCTCACTCGATGAAGATGGTCTTGTGGAAGCTGCAGCTCATCCTGGAGGGCCATGGGGGGGTTCATCTGGGAAACCATTGAGGTTTTCGCGTAACACTTATGACGGAAGTGACAGTGAAAGTGAAAATATAGACATTAATACCTCCTGGACAAGAATTGGAGGTCCTTTGATGAGGACAGCATCTGCAACTAAGTTTATTCAGAGCTTCGATGTTGATCCAGAGCTCAACAAACAGTTGAACAGAGAGGAAGTTGAGACTAATGATTCTTCTGAGAATCAGGAAGTGCTAGGATCACAAATTATTTCTCATCTCATTCAGTCATCAAGCCGGGATACACTTTGTAACAACTGCAATAATCAACGTAGACAGAATTGGGACAGGTATTCAGACCCCACAGGCAGTCACTCTGTTTTAAATGATAGTGATAGTGATGATCGATGTTGTTCATGTTATGAAACAAGGAGCTGGGTTGGTAGAATATCTGGCTCAACATCTAGAATTGCAGTTGCTGAAGGTGACTTGCTACAACCTGAAAGAAGTCCCAATGGGATTATTTTTAATATTGTAAAGCGAGAGGATGTCGCCCTTGTCAATAGAGACTGTAATGCTGAATGTTATCAAGATGAACATGATGTTGGCATTGATGAATGTAGCCACATTGATAGCTCAGTTGGGGGGCTTGACGAAGATGACACTGTGACTGCCTCTGAATATGGGGATGCAGACAGTGGTTTAGATAATTTTATTGTCGCTGGGCAGCATTTAGGGAGTACAAAAAATGTTGATAATGATTGTATGAATGTTATGGAGAACAATCTGGACAGAGGAATTTCGACTGGATTACATGAGGTCAGAAATGATGCAACATATCCATCAGATGCAGATACTAGAGAAAGAATGAGAGAACTGGTACCCTCCAACAAAAATAAGCTGGCGGATTTACCTGTACATGGGACTCTGACAGTGGGCATTCAACAATCAGAGAATGAGAATACGGTGTCTCAAGGGCAAAAAATGACCATGGGTTCTGTTGACAACTCTACAGATATATATAATGTAGGCGGCCTTAATTTTCCACAAGATGAAATTTCTGCATCCAAGGGAGAGAGTGTGGAGTTCACTGACAAAAATATTTCATCAACCAATGAAAAGGATGTCAGTTAGTTGACAACTAAACTCTGCTTCCTTTATGGACAGGCATTTTTGGGTCCAGGAAAAATCTTATACTTGTTCTAATTTGTACATTAAGTGTGACATTGTAATCTTTTTCTTGATGCTGCATATGTAAAGCTGTCTTTGGACAGAGCAGCTGCATACTGAGGGGTGTGGCTATACCCTACTTGGAAGTTTGAACCCAGGTGTCTGTGTCAAACAAATTCAATGACCTTGCAACTTCCATTAGAGTCACGCAGTTGGGCTGTAATCCAATTGTCAATTATTCTATAAGATCACTCTAGATAGAGAGCTGGTTCTTTTCTTGTATTGTTTCTCTTTATTTTTCTCTCCGCATGGGGTTGTCAAAAGGTTTATGTTGAAATATCTCCAAAGAGTATTCTTCATTTTCAAAAAGGCATGATATTGTATCTTTGAACTACTGCATAGAAAATTATATTATTATTCTCCTGTATATGGCCGAGGCATTTGCTTTGTAAGTGTAAGGTTGAAAATTGCATACTTTCCACTGTTCATCTTACATTTCTTATTTCTACATTCACTTTGGTGTCTACTCCTATAGTCATGTTTTAGGTGTCATTTAGCGCACTTTGTGGCCAAAACCTGTCACTGATATGCAATGCACATGTGATCGGACCTTATTTTCTGTTCTCAGCCTGTTCTGGAAGCTTGGAGGCTTATTGGCTGAAAGACATCAGTGCCCCCAAACGTTAGTGTCAAGTTTAAATTCAAATCTTAACCACACTAGCTGTTGGAACCCTAACTCTAAGCAATTCCTTAGTACGTTCTCTAATGAATACCTAGCTAGGATCTTCCTATCTCACTATCACTCATTTTGAAGGTTCCACATTCTCTCTTCACTTTCCATCAACATATTGTTTTGCAAGTTCTAAGTTCTCTATTGATTCTTCTGCAAATGTGTTTTAGAGCTCTCCCTTGGCTTCTCACACCCTTCATAGCTGAAATTTTCTATTTATCACTTCCCTTACCTGATCACCTCCTCATTCCCTTAGCTAAATTATCCCTCCATTGATATCCCCAAAACCCTTGCTTTAGAAATCCTTCCTTCCATTCCTCCTAGTTGCTAGTCCCATAGATTTCTGTTTTGGCGTCCTCCTTTGCATATCAAATGACTATTCCATCTCCTTACCTCTCCTACGTTGCACTTGCACACGCTACCATATATTAGATTCCCTCCAAGGGTTTCTCTCATACTTGTAGATCTTTGCACATGCCACCATCAAAACCACTTAGGGATCACACACTCCTTGATTGTACTTGCTACATGTGGAGGTTGAAATATGCCAAACAGGAGACAGACTAAGGTAGTCTTCCAATAGTACTAACTCTATTTTCCTCCATTCAGACTTAAGCCACCATTTTCTCAGTATTGGAAATCAATGTCAAGCTTTTGCATGTCAAATAGCTTATAAAATTTAGATGAGTAACCTCAGAAAGTTGCAGAGCAGTTGAAGCTAAAGACACGAGTGTTCAAGAATTAGATTGCTTCATCCAAGAACCAGACACCAGTGTCCAAGCAGTAGACACCAGCACCCAGGGTCATACACCAACATCTAGCATTTTCTAGATTCTTCTATAAAAGTTTGAAGAGCTCCAAAATCTACTTTTCAGCCATTTCCAGCGTCATCAGCCTTCTTCAACCTCAATCAATGAAACAAGGATGTTTTCCAATCCATTTTGTCAATTTTCTGGTAATCTTGCCCATTCCTAGATCTAGTATTTTAAAGTATTTAGCTTAAGATTTGAAAGTTACTGTTATATTGTTTTATTTGGGGTAAAAATCAGATTAGCTAAGTCTTTTAAACACAATGGAAGGAATATAGTATTGTACTTATTTTAACAACTAGGGGTTAGACATTTTTATTTCTCACTAAGAAGCAATTCTCCTAGTCAAATGTTTCTGTAAGGTTGAAACTAATCAAATTTTAAAACGAATGCTATTGGTGACAAGATTAAAAAACTAATAAACAATTAAAAATTTAAGTTCTATAACTGTTTTGTTTTCTTTTAGTCATAACTAGATGGGCTCATATGGTAATACATATTAATGCAATTTAATGTCTACTATCAATCAACTAGTTAGATGACTAGTGGACCCAGATGGGGTAGCACAGATATAACATCTTTGGTTGAAAAGGGGAGTATACATGGTGACCCGATTGGTACTCTGATAAATCTAAAAGAGTTGTTAGCCTTAGGGGTTCTGTATGCTGTTGATCAAGATTAATCCTAGACTTTGAGTCCAAACCATGTGGCAAGCATGCATTGTTCGGGATGGGAACCAAAGATGATTTTGACTAAAATCTCCATAAGCCATTGATTCCTTTGCTAATGGCTAGCATCTCAGGAGTATTTAATGGATACGGCCACTGAGTATTGAAGGTAACTAGCTCTAGATTGTTGTTGCGAATACTGGTCTGGGGTTATAAACTTATAATCCTTAATTTTTCTTGGCATATGATGCCACCTGTTCATATATAATTGGAAGCAAGACTGAATGCAATATCTAGTTTCATGACTTAATATGTTAGCAAATAAGGCTAATACGTGGTTAGTGCACCATTATTGATGTAAGTTGCATCTTTAAAAGAGAAAATTTAGCTGCCATTTTATGCTAATTTGATTGAGCATGAGGAGGGTGTCAGATCTTATCACAACGTTGTTCAACACTTTGACCTAGCGAGCTATTAAATCTAGTTATATGTGGATATGATGAGAATATTTTTTTGGTTTGAACTCTGGCTATAGAACAAGATCCTTATTGTGTAACCTCTCTAAGGATTTAGTCAGGTGACGTGCATGGTGTAGATCACGATTGTGTTAGATATGAATAATGATCTTTTCTCCTGTTAGTGAAAATAAGTTCTTTGGTGAACCGTGAACCTTGGGTAATCCAAGCCTGCAATAGAAAGTCAAAATGTACTTTAGTGACCACATGTTAACTCATAAATAATAACCATAACCTTGAATTGATCCCAATGAATAGGATAAAGTGAACATGTGGGTGACGAAGGCAAGTCATCACGAACTTGAAGACTTATAGAAAGGAGATTCAACCTCCTTTAAAACTTGGATCTATACTTAAAAAGTATTCTCATTTGATGCACTAAAATTTGTCATGTATTGTATCTATCTATCTTCAAAATTGATGTTATCATTTACATTTTATTCTTCCTTTTCTAGCTTTCATTGCTACTCCTCCATATACATTTGTGGGGGGAGATGGAAGGGAAGAAGTATACACAGGTGTACTGATTGCACGGAAGGAATTGTTTGAAAGCTTGATAAGCTTGAGGCCTCCACTTGGACTGGGAGAGGGCATAAAAAATACGACCATTGCTTTGACATAGAGCAAGGAGGATTGGGAAACTCCTCCCAGTCGCCTCTAAATAATAAATAGACATATACATACAGCTTTGAGTATTGGGTGAAGGGTAGACAATCTAAGTGTAGTTTGTTTGGGATAGGAGGGGGTAAAAGCTTTACCAGTACTTGCTTTGTTTGTGGAGTGAAGGGGGCAAAATTCCACCCGAGTTCTCTTTGTAGACTGGGGCTATAAACCCTGGACAGAGCCCGATATACATAGGGTGGGGTAAGAAAAAGTTGTTCTGGTTGCTGCAATCATGCAAGTCATGATTGCTTGCAAAGGATTTGGTACGGTATCACTTATGGACTCACATCAGCTTTACTTTTTTATGGAATTTTACCATGTTTCTCTTTTTGTAATGGTTTTATGGCTAGCATAGATACTTTAAATACATCTATCTAAAGGATGTCAAAATATATTAATCTTGAAGTGCTTATTGGATTTGTGATTTGAATAGATGCCTCAAGATCTTTTAGGAAAATGCATTTAAGATATTTATGTTAGTTTATTATACTTGACTCGTAAATGGGTTTCCTATTATCTTCTCACTCCATTACAACCTCTGTTGCTTCCATTGTAGTTGCATCTGAACATGATTAATTAGTTGGTTGGAAAAATATTTATTTTCAGATAAATTTGTGGAAGTGTTCCTTCAACATTTAAGTGATTTATGGCATTTTAATTGGTTCGATAATGAGCTCAGTGGCTTTACCGTCCCCAGTGCTAAAATTGAAGGCTTTGAATGATTTCATGTGTGAAAATTTCTCATGATAATTGATGGAATGCTACTTTTGTATTGGTTGAATAAAATCTACTTGTGAAGTATATCGACCTATTCTTCGATTATTGTCTCTTTGGTTATCATATATGTTTTTGTTGCAATTGGTATTCTGAGTCAGTATGCAGCTTGTTGAATTTTGTATTTTACTGTAATAGCATTTGATCACTTGATATTTCAAGTCTACTCACAACTTTTTGAATCTTGCACACTTGTATTTAATGGTTTTTTTTATATGATCTGGTATTCCAGATTTGGTACAGTAGTCGAAATTTGCATCATATTGTGATTCATTGTATTCCAGGGTTGGCATAGTAGGGGAGAGGACCCAGTAGTTGAGCACCCTAACTTTGCGCTTCTCAAAATCTTATGTGGAAATTTCAAATCACTCCCAATTTTTTACAGCAGCTTACTTGGCAAGTCTCCTGCTTATAACCAAGGTTTCAGGGCCACATCAGCATGCTTTTTGTCAAGGTCTCCAAAAAGACCCAAAAAAAAGTGAGACCAATACTTGTGCATCTACATCATATTTTATTGGGTGCTGATGTGGCATGACATGATTGGTTGTCTTTAGATCTAAGGAATACATTTCATTTAATTATGGGTAGTCATCATCAACACTAACAACTTTAAAGTCACAACTATTGGTCCAATATTGTTAAAAATATTGGGCATTATATAAGCAAATGCTATCACAACTATTGGAACATGCTCAAATACTAAGTCCTTTCCCCTAGTCAAAATTCGCATCTTAATGTGATTCATTTCGATGGTTAACGCCTAGATGCAATGCTATCCGAGCCAGCATGAGATGCGTTGAATCATGAATCTTTGTGAATTTTACTTGGATTATCTTGCATTTTTCTTCCTGTCGTCTCTTTATGATTGATGTTACATGGGCAATATTCTACATTTAAAATATTGAAGATTCCTATTGACGTGCCCTTACATTATTTGTGAAGAATTCTACCTGTTATCCTATTGTTGGAAACTATTTACATTGTTGGTTTGATTTCCAATTGGATGGATTTTAAACCTTTTAAAAAAATTTAGTAACTTATTTTGATTGCACGACTACTTATATATTTCGAGCTCTGCGAGAACTCTTTTACATTACGTTAGGCATCTGAACACATATTTGTCAGCTCACTCACTTACCATTCAAATTGGGTATTTGATTGGCACAAGACTCGGAACAAATAATTCTGAGAATGAGGATTTTGAGGCCTGCCTATCATGATATAAGAATCTTATTTTGATGCATCCGAATACTAGTGTGATGATTGATGTCAAATTTTATTATTAACTATACTCCAACCCAGTAAATGGTTTGAGGTTTGATGTTTGTGAGATGCCACATGGTTGGTCTAGTGCATGTTGTTTGTGGTTGGGAAAATCTAAATTGTTGAGTAAGCCTTTCGGCTCGTTTCTTGATCTTTGATAGTCGTACACATTTAACTATAAATTTTATGCATACCCCGAGCATTCATCCGTGGCCAATGATTAAAAGGGAGAGAAGGAATTGATCTAAAATGAACATATACAAATTTTGAACAAAGCCTTATTTTTTTATTCCAAAGTTCGGATTTGGTGTTGAAAGATGAAATGTGGTAGTGTATATATATATTTTAATTGTTGAATAAAATGATTATGAAGTTAGGGAAGGGCTTCTAGAAGGTGTAATAGAAAGGAAGTACTAAAAAATGGATCAGAGTAATAAGAGGGAAGTAAGAATTATTGAAATTTTAAGTAAGCTCAAAGTACTTAAATCTGTAATTTCTTCTTTAATTAGATTAGAAATTAGGAAATCAACATAAGATGTTATTGTTCTATTTGAAATTCAAATGATTGGAAAATGAAGGCAATAATGTGTTGCTCTACACAAAAAAGAAACTATTGAAGTATAAAATATAACAAAACACACAATGAGCTGTGGAAACCCTTATGAGGGGTGAGAAACCTAGTTGGTAGGAGCAATTGCTCTTTATCGAAGTACATTATTCACAAGTAGACAACTATCTTTATAAAGTCTTAGAAGGTGCCCTTTAGATTTTCCATGCCTACAAATCAAAAACCAAAAAGACATGTGTGATAGTTCATTTCAAATTCTACACGTTTTTCTGGCTTAGAATAAATTGCCCCTTTCTGTTAGTTTTTCATGATCAGATAATTCAAACTGAAAGTAATCAGAAAATGCAACACATGAGACAATGAACACCACAAGATACCCTATGAAAACCCTCCTAACTCGAGGGAAAAAACCCAACAAATATATCTCATATATTTAGGAATAAGAGCAAAAATCTGCTTACAACTCAGGCCCAACACAAGGCTGAATTAGATACACTGAATAATAGCACCTCTCTAAGATGCAAGATACAAATGAATATGTTTCTCCTTATGATCGATCTGTTGTTACAGATAATGATCTACTGCTGGGTGCAAATCTCTTCTTCTGCTAGGCGCGAACTTCTTCTAGAATATGTGAACTAGTATGAACTTGATGATCAACAATGAGACACCATCGAATAAATATACATGAAGGAGTGGAGGAAGTGTCTTTTCAAAACACCAAGTTGACCTTCATAGAAGAATGCGTCTCTTCATAATGAAATCACTATCTCTTATAAATTAAATAGCCAACGACTATTATTTAATTTATACAATAGTGTAAGGAGATCGGTTGGAAGTGACAACCGATGCTGCACAATAACATCAACACTCCCTCTCAGCTAGGGAGGATACTTTTAGCTGCATAAGACATATCACCTCAACATGATATCAACCACCATGGCTACACCCATGTGTGGAAAAGAGTTTATCACCTCAACATAATAGCATATCACCTCATCGTGATATCAACCACCATGGCTACACCCATGTATGGTATGTACAAGTGCTCATCACTCAATGTGATGTTGTCACCTCATCGTGACGTTCACCATGGCTCTCCCAGAGGGTGAAAACACAAGTACAATAAAATCATCACGAACTCTCTCACGTGATGTTGTCATGGAGTCACACACATGACATCCACCATGGCTCTCCCAGAGGGTGGAGACAAGGGCTTTCACCTCAAATCTCAAAGGGAAATGCATTAACAAGGGCTTACACCTCAAATCTCTCTCAAAGAGAAATGCATTAAAGAGGATCACTGATACTGAGACTCTTTCTTAGCTGGGGCTTGATTCTCCACCATACCAAGATTATCTCGAAACTACACAAACTTTATCTTGGAGAGAGGCTTGGTGAAAATGGCTGTCGTCTGCTCATCAGTGCTGATATACCTCAACTGAATTGCTTTCCTCAATACCATATCTCTGATATAATGGTATTTGATCTTAACATGTTTAGTTCTGTCATGAAACACATGATTGACAGAAAGCTTCACACAACTCTGGTTATCACAATGAATGATAGTAGGCTCCATTGATTGTCCAAACAATCTTGCAAGGAGATTTCAAAGCTATATTGCTTCTCGAGCTGCCACACAAGCTGTAATATACTCGGCCTCTGCTATACTCAGTACCACAAAAGACTGCTTCCTGCTACATCGGGATATCATCGTAGACCCCAAACTGACACAACATCCAGAGATACTCTTCCGATCAGCAACACAACCCAACTGTGCCACACAAGTATCTCAGGATATGCTTCATTACAACTAGATGTATTTGCCTTGGTTCACACATGAATTGACCAAGTGCACTCACTGCATAACAAATATCTAGTCTAGTATTGACTAGATAGATGAACGATCCAATCAACTGCCTGTACATAGTAGGAACCACCAGATCTGAACTAGTTACAGCCTCTTTTAACTTCCCTTGACTCAGAATGATCTCATTATGCCTCTGCCAAACTTCTAAACCAAGGAATTAATGCATGTATCCAAGATCCTTCATTTCAAATTCAGAAGCTAACTCCTTGTATTTGATAATGAGGTGATCTTTTTCAGTAAGAAATAAATCATCAACATAAAGAACCAAGATCAACTAGATTACCATCTTTTTCGGGTTTCGTAGGCTCCCTCTGAATCTTCAAGTACTTGTATCAATCTTCTAACCTCATCATCCAAGATTTCTTGCAACACTTGCCTTAGAGAAATGGTTTCCAACGCACACCTCTGTAGAGATTCAGGGTTGTCCTCATCGACCTCATCCCAAATCACTCTATTCTGAATAGGTTTGTGAAGCTACCAATGTTAAATCTAGGTTGATTGACTTGAGCAATCCTTATCTCAGCTGCTGAAGAGGATCTTCAAGGATTTAGCATCAGGCCTTGCAACTTCTACTCCGTGAGTCACATAACTCCCTCTGAAGGTTAATTTCTCCTCTTCGAAAAAAAAACTGATCACAATGACAACCTGAATAGGTTCTTCCTTTTCGAGAGATGTCTTCAGCCACCAACTTAGTCCCATGGCTGCAAGATGTGTCTTCATTCTTCAACCTACAAGATGTATCAAGCTCTTCTTGAAAGCAATATCTAACGCTTCTTGGTCTGTCCTACAAGTATTAAGAAGAGATTACTAATAGTTCATAGAACTCAACTATCTCGAAGAGAAGTACCATTGCTAGAAGCATACATGATTGACTATCTCAATGTTATAGCATGAATTAATAACTACATAAAAAATTCATGAACATTATTCAACCATGTAATACTTATCTCATTGAAATTAGGATCTCCTTAAGTAATTCCAGATAATTAATTCATCATTCATCTTCGTTGATTCTGACATGTCTTTCTTCCATCTTTACTGTTCTTGGAAGAGCCAATCTCAGCATAACAAAAGACAAACTACACAGATTTCATTACACAGTCAACATATAGAACCAAACTTCTCAAAGAATAATTTGAATCTTCAAAGGATCTTATGCCAGAGAACACAATTCAAGAGAAACCACGATCTCTCTTTACTAATCACACATGATCCAAATGAATGATATAACTGAAATTCAGCCTAAAATGGTGAATTCAAACAAAACAAAGAATACTTATCTCTTTAAGTATTTTGATGGATGCAATTACTAGACACAGTATGATATGTTGCTCTTGCGCTCAGATCAGTCCACAACCTTCACGTCTTGAACACAGGCCCATGCCTTAGAATTTAAGAGGTGGCAGGGTAAATTTGAACATGGTCTTTGACCGTTCAAATTTATCAATGCACCTTGACCATAAGTGATGATCATTACTTCCAGAAGGCACAGGTCCAAAATTGGGGCTCTTCCCATAACTTTTATTGCTGGAAGAATCTCAACACTCTCAAGAGCCGTCATTCATACTTCATCACATGGAAGAACTGGGTTGAGCAGAGATTACACGAAAGATCTCGGGATGCCATTTAGATCGCAGGACCTATACTTGAGTGTGCCTGGGGTTTGTCACGACACAACCATTCCTCTTTAAAGATTGACGACTCTATCAATCAATTCCTTTGAACAAGATTTTACTTGTCAACATATACTCTAAGATCAACGACTCAGCCTTTTAGTTCTCATTGGAGTTTCCGATTAAGCATAAGATGATTTCCTGTTCCTGCCTGCCCGATACTCTAAGTGATATCGGTCTTTTAAAAAAAGAACGCCTTTACAATATAAACTCGATGCACATGTTGAGTAATTTATTTTTGTCGAAAGCTGAGACCAATCAACTTGGTTTCCGAGACTTAGAGTTTCAATTATCGATTCTTCATATACAAAATTAAAGGATCTTTACTTCTCCCCGATAACTCTTTAATGATAATTGTATCACAATGGCACGATATCCTTATCTCCATGTATTTGTGGATTAAGGATTGACAGTAATGAAGTCTCCTCACGGCTTCATCCTTAACTGCAATGTAGCATATAGAGACGTTGCCATCTCTAATAGACGTCGCTATCTCTAATACTCATAGTCCCGATATTGTAATCTTCAAATCACTCTATTATATGTAAGTCAAGACATATCCATTCCTGACAGAGGCTTTCGATGCCGCGTACTGAAGTCCTTTGACATCCGTTCAATCTGATCACCAGCCTGTCCAATTTGAACTATTGCGGATTCCTTGAAGATGAATATATAGAAGATGGTATGCGACCCTGAGGTAGAAGCTATGCAAATGGTAATAACATCGTCCCTTGTTGAATGCCAACTGAGAATGACACTCAAAAGATGCCTAACCACAGCTGGTGATTCAACTCCTTCGACTCTCAAAGGCACCCGATAATCATGAATGAAGTCCAAATTAAATTCGCTTGGCATCTAGCACTCACCATATTTAAAGACAATTTTGATTGGCTTATACCTTTATCACTTTAAATCTGCTTATTTGATCAGATCTTGCATCAACCCGCTTTGACACCATGCTAGTTTTTCATGATCAGATAATTCAAACTGAAAGTAATCAAAAAATGCAACACATGAGACAATGAACACCACACTCTGGGAAAACCCTCCTAACTCGAGGGGAAAAGCCCAGCAAATATATCTCTAATATATTTAGGAATAAGAGCAGAAATTTGCTTACAACTCAGGCCCAACACAAGGCTGAATTTGATACACTAAATAATAGCACCTCTCTAAGATGCAAGATACAAATGAATATGTTTCTCCTTATGATCGATCTGCTGTTACAGATAATGATCTGTTGTTGGGTGCAAATCTCTTCTTCTGCTGGGCGCGAACTTCTTCTTCTAGAATATGTGAACTAGTATGAACTTGATGATCAAGAATGAGACACCATCAAATATATATACATGAAGGAGTGGAGGACGTGTCTTTTCAAAACACCAAGTCAGCCTTCATAGAATAATGCGTCCCTTCATAATGAAATCGCTCTTATAAATTAAATAGCCAACGACTATTATTTAATTTATACAATAGTGTAAGGAGATCGGTTGTAAGTGCTAACCGATGTTGCACAATAACATCAACACTTTCAACAAGAGTTGATTACAAAACCACCTTTTCAATTACAAAACTACCCATTTCATGACAAAATTGCTTCATCAATTTTCTATTCACTAATGTTGATTATGAAACCATCATAGTTGATAATTCTAGGTCGTGCTTCTTCCAGAGTCCATATCTTTTGTAGATGGACTCTAAATGAGATGATATTTGTTTTGAAATTGCATTGAATTTTGAGAGCAACATGAACACACAACGTATTCAACTTTTGATGCCGTATGCATATAATTTTCTTCCCTACAACATGTTGAAGTGTCTTTCTTGTAGGATGAGTTGATTCCTCAATCCAATATGGATAATATGACCCTTACTAAAGAGTTTTGGTCACATAAAAGTTATTTTTGGAATAGGATAATCTCTTATGTTTGTAATAATTCAACAATACCTATTGTGCTACAACTCTAATAGCTAAAATCTCTTATGATGCTCATGGAATTATATAATGACCACTATAGGTTATAAGTGAAAACCCCTTGCACACAATTTAGTGGGTAAAAGCACAAAGTCGTGTCATATTTTTGGCCAACTAAATAGTTTTGAGTGAAACAATTTCGCCCTAAATAGTTTTGGGTGAAATTGTTTAATCATGTGGCATATAGTGGTGCATACAATTTTGAGCTTAACCCTTTTGCCTGAAACTATAAAATATAACTTTTCACATTAAAAATTTGAAATGTGATTAGACTTATGTTTAAGGTTTCGGTCCGAAACCCTTCTGATCAAAATTGTCTATGTGGTTGCCTATTTGCAACTTAACCCATATTTTGGGACAAATTAAAAAAAAAATCTTCAACTCTAAATTTTTTCAACTATGAGTTATTTCATGAAAAATCTAAAAATACACTTTTGTAGTTGGAGTCTAAAATCCATTTTTTTGATATTTTGAATATTTTTATAATATATATTTTAAAAATTTACTGTATGTGGGTTTTTATAATCAAACATGAGGTTGGTTAGAAAAAAAAAACATATATATATATTTTTTAAAAATATATGGTGTACTAGAGGAGAGAATCCTCTCCAAATAGGCATAATTTATTTTTCAAAAATGATAACAAAAAATTTAGACAAAAGTTGACATCCTATGAAAACTATGATGTTATGGTGAAGTTTGACTTTAAAAAATTATTACAAAAACTCATAATTTTTTTTTTCCATGCACTAGATATTGAAGTTAACTATTTGGGGGAAACAATGTATTTTTTGTTTTTGATTAAGTAAGAAAAATTTACAGGGCATTGTACCCTTTACATGGAAATCCCTCAGGGCCAAAAAGAAGCTAGATCAAATTAGGAATGAACTAGGAAAACCAGGAGCCATAAGGGCCTAGTAGAATAGAAACAAACCACACACAAAAACAACTGATAGACAACTGTCAAACAACAGACGAGGACTAGACAACCCCACAACCTGAGGGGATTAATCTGACTCCCTTCACCCTAGGCCGCATAGAAGCAACAAATTTGGGGAGTCCCTTCTTCCTCCTATGCACAACAGACCAGGAAGACTTAGAATCTAAGTCCACCGAGCAAGGTGAGAGGAGTGGAACCTCAATAGCCACCACAGGCAAAGAGCCACCAGCCAACGTGGAAGAGGATACAAGAGCAACCAAAGGACCAACAGAAGCATTCGGCGAGGGTCGGGCGGGCATTGCCAGAGCATCGACAACAGTTCGAGGTAATAATGGTTCCACAGATGGGATAGCCGGAAGAGGATCTTGGCAATACACAAACTCCTTGGAAGAATCAACAGGGTTTTCATCCTCAGAGGAGTTTGAAGAGGGAGAGCCCATCGTGAGATGGTTTGTGAGAGCATCCTTCCATCAGGTAGCAGTGCCCTTGCGGCGGACATGAGGGCAACTCGAGGCCAAATGACCAATGGAGAAACACCTCCTGTACTTAATATTTTCAACAATTTAAAAATTTCTCTTAAATTTATAAAAAATATATCAAACCTTTTTTTTAAATTACAAGTATAAATTTCATGAAAAGTTCAAAATTTCTTTAGTTTACATCATTTTAAAATTCAAAACATAAAGGCCACTTTTATGTGGTCAAAGTTGAAATTTTTATTTGTGTTGGCCATTTTATTTATAAAAGTGTGACATACGTTTGTACTTTTATCCTCTTGGTACCAGCTACATGCTTAAATACTTCTTGTGCATGATGATCCTTCAACCCCTTGTGATGCTTTCAACATGTTATAGTATTTTTTGTTCATTTCTTCTACAACCCCTATGTCATGCACACTCTTGTGCTACAATGATTGCCCTTTCCATTTCTTGTACAAATACCTATACTATAGACACACACACACTTGTGATATAGTGATTGTCAAATTATAACATATCAAGTGCTACTTTGAATGGTCCTTATCAAATGAAAGTCATTTTACAATGCTTAAGAAATTACAAAGTGATCCTTATTGCATACATCCAGAATGAAGGCCATACATTTTTACAATGTTACAATTAATTTAAAATACTTTTCATATACAACTATGAACATGCTATAAATGTGATGAAGGTTTGTGCAAAATACAATAATGCATTCATTATTATGCCCTTGATTGTCTACATGATCATTGATCAAGTGCCTTTGCTACTTGCTCATAAAAAATGGAAAATTTTCTTTGCTTGCCATGCATCAACCAATATTGGGGAAAAATTATATTCTACAATGTTTAGATTTCCATAAAGAAATTTATGCAAGCTTACAACACTCGAGAACATGTTGTAGTGCTACCTATGCTTAATCAAGA
Source organism: Sequoiadendron giganteum (assembly GCA_007115665.2). Lineage (NCBI taxonomy): Eukaryota > Viridiplantae > Streptophyta > Pinopsida > Cupressales > Cupressaceae > Sequoiadendron > Sequoiadendron giganteum. The sequence goes on from CM021107.1 coordinate 492,512,676, forward strand.
AAGTATATATTCTTATAACAACCAAAAATGATTCATAGTGTTCCTTGGTCACCCTAAGGAAATATACATGTATGTACAATACCCACAACATTGTGTTGCCCATGATATGCAATCAATGTAGATATAAATGCTTAGAATAACCAATCACTTCTTATGTTCATCATCTATCTTAAGAAGTATATATGCCTTAAAACACCCAATAACATGCAATAGTTCTACCATGTTATCAAAACTTGCTAGAAGCTTCTTGTCTTCATGCAATAATAAAGAATACGTGCTTACAATGCCCAAATAAAATTCTTAGTGTCATACATGTGTTAAATCGAGTATACATGTGACTCAATAATATGTTATAGGGTTATCCCATGTTATCCATACATGCTAGAAGCTCAAATCTTCATGCAACAATGAAGAATACATGCTTGCACGATCAAAATAAAATTTCTAGGGTTGTACATGCTCTCAAACAATATGTATGCATGTGATAAAAAGCTTAAGAATAGGCAATAATGCCACCCCATGTTACCCATACATGCAAATGAAATAAAATTTTACTTTTCCCTTTTACAAACACATACATGGCTTCAACATTTGAAATTCAATTCATAGAAGTTGCTTATATTGCTCTTTTATGATTTTTTTCTAGAATAGTGATACCCTTCATGCAACTATCATCTACACTACCCATGCTTGCTACTAACATTAATGGATGTGTCACTTTTACTAGCTTTTTCAAGAGGTGTGAGGGTTGAAAACATGCATTACCTCAAATACTTGGTTTTCTTGTCCTTGCTTACTCTTAAGTAGACTTTCTTTCTCATAATCACCTCTTAGCAAGTGAAAATTGATTCTTTCTTGCACAACCAAGTGGAGTTAATCTTGAACAAAAACCCGATCTATAAGAGAAACTTGGGATGCTACCATATGCCTATACACACAACAACACTATTCATTTTTATGCAAATTTAGCAAGTGCTCTATCCAAGCATCATGAGACAACCCCTTACCATACATTGGTGGGTGTAGACTTATGAGAAGGATGCTCCTTATTACTTGATTCTTTTTATTCTTCTCATTTTCAAGTGTCTACTCTTTATTGTTATCACCATGCTTTAGGTGAAGCTTAGAATGGACCTTACAAAACTTATCATCCCAATATTCTCCAGTATTGCAATGAAAACAATTTAGTTAACTTTACACATACTCAAATAAAATCTCTTATTTCCTTCCTTGGGTGTGCCTTTTCCTTGCTCTTTCCTTGATTTGGGTCACTGGTGCTCCTTTTACTATCCTTACTATTAAGCTTAGGCTCCCTAGTGCTAGTGATTAATTTTCACTCTAGACCATACTGGTTATTGATTCCATAAATAATACATGAAATTTGAAACTTGCAATCTTGTTCTCTATGCTCATTCCTTTTGTAACTCAACATAATATGGAATTTACCTAAATGATCAATTACCTCCTTGAGATTGGCTAGTGGTAAATTAGGTAGAATGCAATTTCCCCATTTCTTCTTTTCTTCATTATCCTCTTAAAGTGGAGTTTGTCTCTCCTCTTATTCCTTAGATTGTTCCTCTTTCTTTGGAGATGTTCTTTAAGCATCTTAAGTCTTTATGATTTTTTTACCTCCCATGGGTTGTCATTGATTCATGCATGGTGAAGTCCCTTAGAGCTTTCTCCAATCACAATAATTATATAATCAAGAACCTTAAATGGTGCTCTAAATTCATTCACCATGATTTTTTGGAGTATTATTTGTCCATCCCCAAGTCCCCTTCTATCATATCCCATCCATGCAAGCAATCTTGAACCTATACTCTTAGTGTGCTTCTCAAACCTAGAAGTGGAATCATTAGTTTTCAAATCATCGAAGAAAACTTGTTCATAGATGCTCTTGCATACCTTTCAAAATATATTCTTCTTCTTGAGATGGATCTATTCCACTTTTCATGGTAGAATCCTCTTTCTCTTCTCAAATCTTTGATGGCAACACAACCTTTTCTATCATCTCTTGTTGCAATTTTTCAAGGATTCTAGCAAAGAAATTAGACGAGTCCTCTACTTGGAGCTCTTCAATTCTCTAACACAAATGATGAATCTATTTAAGGATCTTGGTTCTCTCCCAATTCTTTCTCTAATATTTCTTCAATGTCTTCATGTTGGTGTGAGTAAAGTCTTATACCTAGTTAATTCATTGCTAGGGGACCTATTTACATGTTAAGTTTACTTAGGTTTTAAGAATCTTTCTAGAAGGTGTTAGTTGTCATTAGTTGTTATCTTATCTTTTGACTTGTAACACATGTGATCTAGGTAGTTGTGATAAGTTGTCTCATGTCATATGATTAAGACACTTGTCATAATCTTATGACATCTTATGTCTCACCTTGGCTATATAACCAAGGGGTCTCTCATACATTGTACATCACATTGAATCATATTTGCATAATTGATAGGAATACAATTTATTCTTTTCATATTGATCTTCTCTCTCTTCTGCTTTCCATTTAGCCTCTAGATCTTGGTAGTCTATCTCCATAGCCAATTCTAACATGGTATCGGAGCGGGTTGGGTGCCTTTAGTTAGCCATTTTTTTAGAGATCTTGGTAAATCTTGAAAAGTTGAGTATGCTCTTCTCTTGCATCGTATGATGATCTAAATTAAAAAAAATTGATAGAAACACCATATTTTGGGGGGTTCCTCTTTGTGGCTCTTTATTACAGGTTCAAATTGGAGCTTGTTGATGCAAATCTGAGTTCACCATTGAGATCAGAGGATTCGAGAAAGTTGGTTTTTCCTTTGTTTCGTCCAAATAGAACATATGAGGCCAAATCTATGAGGGTTCCAAAAGGTAGTTGCAATTTTGGAGCCTTTTGGGTCAATTCCGATCTTGCATTGTGTCCAGAAAGGCCAAAAACCCTAAGATCAACTGTCAAATCGTCCATATCCAAGAAGTTGTCTGCCGAGGCAAAAAAAATTGCCCAGGGAGCCGTACGGCCCCAAGTCATCATAATTACTCATTGGTACGATTTTCCTGCAAAATATTTTATATCGGTTAAATTTTTTTGAAAATTGATTTTGTAAAAAAATGTTTTTGGTTGATTAAATTTTTTAAGGAAAAGTTTTTTGTAAATACAAATTAAAAACAGGCAAAGATTTTTTTGTGTAGTTCACAGACTTTCCGTCTACATATCGTACTTGTATCGGCAGGGCAGACTACCGCCACATGGCCTCATGATCGCGACCCCACAATATAATCAGGCTGGTCAATAAAAAACTGGCGGCGATCGGTTTAATCAAACCAGTGAAAATTCAAATAACCGTTGGCATTTTTCAAAGATTCCCACCAAATTCAGAAAAGATTCTGACATCGTCAACGGTACCAAGATTCTTAGTATATTTCGTTTTACTAGGGAATATTTCAACGACCAAAAGGAATATTCCTTTTGACAGGCCGCTGAACGCCAATTTTAAGCTCCTGCAGGCACGTGATGGGAAAATGATCATCAAATTTAATCACGTAGACTACTGATGTCCACCTGCATCAGCAGTGATGTTAGCGCTCAAAAGGATTTTTTCTACCCCCTCACTTGCATTTTTCAGTTTTGAAGGTGATTTTCAAATGGCCATAATTTGTGTTGAGGACCTCCTTTTTGCGAGCATTTTTTTCGATTTGGGGTAGAATTTTGTGCTCTTCACAATGGTGCAATCAAATTTTGGTTTTGGTGTCTAAATTTTTCATAAATTGTAGATTCTCAGAGGTGTTGCCGCTTCGTCTTCATTTTGGGAACTTCAAGGGCTCATATCTTGCTCATATGGTAACATTTTTGGGTGCAATTTTTTGAAAATGCATAATTTTTCATGTCATTTTTAATGGTATGATCAGATTGATCTCATTTTGTACCAAAAAAATTACTTGATTTTGTGGCCTAATTTGGGCATTTGCATGTACTAAGATTAAGACCACTTTGCTATTTTTGGCAAGTGGCACCTATAACCACACTAAGTATAAAGTGCCACAAATAAAATATTTCTTGAGGGATTTCATGATTGGCGGAGAGCGGGGGGGGAAGGTTAATCTTGTAGTGGTTGGTTGTTTTTTTTTGCTTGGTTTATGTTCTTGCAATGGGAAAATCTCAAATTGAACTCCTAACTCCACATAATTATGCTACATGGAGAAAATTAGTATGGAACTATCTCATGATGAAAGGATTTAGATCCTAATAATTCATTAAGCATAAAATGTTACATATGACTTGAAAATAGATTGAAAATAAGACTAAGCCCCCATAATCATGGAAGATAAAAATATTCCCAAGAAATATGGTGAAAGCCTTTGTTATAATTAGAAGAGGACCAAATAAAATCTCCAAGAAGCTATTCAGTTATGAAATATGAAGCTTTACAAGTAAACTAACAAGAAGAACACATAAACATGGGTAGTAGCCAAAATTTTACAACATACCTAAGATTTACTAGCCAAAGAAAGAGGCTTATTAATCTAATAAATTAGCCTTTTATCAACTCTAGATATAATAAATTATCATAAGCTACTAGAGAATGCCTGAAAAGAAAGGGGGGCATCAAGAATTCTAAAGATATTCCCATGATCAAGTTCATAAATTGGTTACGACCTAGTAGAGCTTTGTGATGGTGGCCTCATATGAGCAAGAAATAAGGCATGATAGTTGTAGCCAATACATGCCAAGAAAGTGGGATGTGCATTTGACAACATTAGTTTATCAATTAATTCAACCTAGATATCATTAATGGGATGTGGCTCTATATTCCAAACACATTGAATGTGTGCTAATGTGGCCTTGTGGGATAATAACATGTTAATAAAAAATGAGTCTTCATGGACTTAGTTTTAGAAAGTTTTAATTTAATGAAAACCCATATTAGATAGTGGTTTGAAAAGACACCATCTGATAAAGGCTCAAATGGCCAGTTTAAATAGTTGGCTATGAAAAGAAAGATGGGTTAACAACATGGCTCTATTAGGTTTCTTGTAGACTCTATGATGATCTACTTTAAGGTTATTCCTCATGTACCATGTCTTATGATCATAATGGTGGACAAGATTGGGATGAAATTCTATAATTTATTTTGCATATAGTACCGAGCCTTTCTTTCACCAATTGTCCATCTCATAGATAAGGCACCACATTTATCATAGGCCATCTCAATCATTAAAATTGAATCTAATCCATCTCTAATGGGTAGATCATTCAATAACATTACTCAAGGCATAAACATTAATAAATCCACTTGAATGATTATTAATGTTGAAAAGAATGCACAATGCTTAGTTAGGGGGATTACATTCTTTGTCAACTAATTGCTGATGTCACATAGGAGAGAGAAAGTTGACAAATCCACCATGACCCAATTTATGATTACTACACAGAAAATGACTAGTAGGCCAAATAACATGACATGCAACAAAAAGGAAAAACCCATGAATTTTAACTTCTTGCAAATAAAGAATGTTGAAACCTAGAAATACATGAGTGGTTGTCAAGGATCATATCCTCACTATCTTGCTCATTAAGAATTTAATAAATATTTTACAAATAATCCTCCTCTTAATTGAAACTACTTATTTGAATGAAAGGTCAGTCAAACCACCATTTCTCTAGCACATATTCACCTTCTTCAAAATGTCCAAGTGGGTTGCAGGCCTCTGTTGGACCACTAGGGTTAGTGAAGGGGGATGAGAAGTGGCATTTTATTGAGAAGATAAAACTAATGGTACTAGCCATACTTCCTCATTTTATGTAGGAGGTGGGTTGTTAGTAGCTAGTCAAGTTGTGGGTTTGTTGCAGGGAGTCACCAAAGGGAAATCTTAAATCTTGTTCTTAGAAGATTGGCAATGATAAGATGCATTAGGTAAGTTTACATGGAGGACATTGAGTGTGACTCATGTGGCCAATTTGTATATCAAAAATCTATTTTAGATCCTTGTAGAGGTCAACTTCAACACATGCACTTTTGGAGTTGAGTTGAGAAGAACTTGTTAGGTTGATATAAATGATATTACCTAGGGAAGATGTTATCTTGGCTAGACAATTATAGCACGACAAAGGCAACCCAAGAAACTCCACCCAAATGGGAAAATTAAAAAAATTCTTATTACAAATGATGAATTCTCGAGTCTAGGGTGTGAAGACTAACAAAGATACACAAACATACTAGGGGTCATGTTGAGGATAGTATCAACATGGCTAACTTTAGCAAAATAAGAAAGAAAGAAACCCTTGGAAAGGTTTTGCATGACATCATGGTGAATCACATGCTGGACTTTAGCCTTGGCCACCCATTCTTTGAGCATGCTTTTAGGGGAGACCCTTCCCATTAAATACCCTATTAAAGCAAAATTTTCTAGCTAATCACTATCAAACTTTGGAATAGGAAGAACCAAATTTATAGGTGTTTTAGTGGATGTATCTCATGGAACACCTTGGGTACAAACTTCCTTGGATGCTTGAGTAGAGAAGCCATTGCCATGCACCATCAAACCTTCAACTTTAATAACAACTATGGAGTTATAGAAGATTGAGGCCATTTATAATGGGTATAAATTAACCACAAGAATGATAACCTAGGAGGTGCCACAATAAATGTAGAAAATTAATGCCGAATCATGTTTCATATGAAATATAATGACATTAGGAAGACACAAACTAGCACTAGTAATGACAAATTTAAAACCCTAGCAAAGCTCTTCACAAGCCCATATTGTTACATTTCCACTATACTTTCATTCACAAAAAAGATAGTTCATAATTATTCTCATCATGGTTGCCACTTGCATCACAAGACCATAGATCTTGAGTATCTAATTTCATTGTCAAGCATACAAGGAATAATGATATTTATAACACATCTTTTGGCACTATTGGGGTTGACTAGTTACCACTTATATTTAATGGCATTATTAGTTATTCATCACTTAACTTTCATTCCATATTATAATATTATTTTTTACATATGTCATGTTTATGTTTTCTTTCAATGCTTTAACTTGATCTTGCCACTTGCCTAGGTAAGATATCATTTATAGTGCAAGTTCTTTATGGGTAAAAGAACAAACTTGGCCACCTATTTATAAGGAAAATGAGCAATTGTGGACTTGATACTCTATTATAGTGAAAAAAACATTTAATTTGATTTTGATAGATTTTTAAACAAATGTTTAAGGTTGCATGTCCCTAAAAACAATTTTATGGAATTTCACATTTTAGCATTTGTTTATCATTTTTTTTGGTTCAATTGGCACTCTCTTCTCTAAGGTAGTGATTTTATTTTTTGGTGAATGGAAGCAACCTCAAATTTTAGGCTAATGACCCACTTGTCATCAAAGCTTATATATATAGTAAAATCATATTTTTCAAATTTACACAATAAGATCTATAAAATGATTATTTTTAATTTTTCCTAAAAATAGAATTTGCACATGTGAAAAATGATCAAGTGTGGTTGAATAAGAGAATCCGATGTTCACTTTGAAAACAAAAGAATTTGGTGCTAAATTTTTCCATAGGATACCAAGGGACATGTTCAACTGAAGTGAGTTGGGCCGAAGTGAGTTTGGCCAATAGGGGGTTTGGTTGAACTGCCTTCAACCCAACTTTGACAAGCATACAAAGGGGAATACAAGCACAAAATAGAGAATTATTTTTTTCTAGTTTAAGGGGGGTTCCATGGGGGATTCACTCTATAAACTTATGCTCTATCATATTTGTTGTAGGGTGCTAAATAATTCCCCTATTTCTATTTCTATTTCTACCTTATAATACTTGATCAATAATATCCCTCCCAATACCCTTCTAATTCTAAATAACCCTTAGTTCACCATGTATACAAACTACACATTTTTATGTGGCATTTTTTATACCCATTTTATTTCCACCTCTTTTTTATTTCATAATTTCATATCCATTTTCTACCATGTCTTTGAAATACATATTTTGAATATTTTCACAATATTATTAAAGGATAACGAGATATGTAAAATACTAAACCTATTGCTAGGTAAGCATTCCTCCATGCTTATTCTTGTAAGATAAAAATATTAATGCCTAACCTTTATATCAATACACTCTACCCTTCACCATCCACAAAGAACTCACCCAATATCAAACCTTATTCCTTAAAATTAATTTATCTCCTTGACCCCTTGATAAAAGGTGGTATAACACCTTTGATTTGTAGTGACTATTAAATCTCCTTTTATAAATGGATGTGATATAGTACACATTAGGTAGTGATCCTCCATGGGGTTTGGACTGAATCTAGTTGGACCAAACCCCCTATCCCATGTGGCCACCATGTCCACAACACACAAATGGTTGGGATAAACACTCACTTAGACCAAGTAGGTTCAACAAACCATTTGAATTTTTTGTGTTGCTCAATAAGGTGACACAACTATGATATCATCCATATGATCACACTTTCTCTCATTGGGGGCATCTTTCACAAACTTTTCAACACACAAATTCACAAATAAGTAAAGTATACCTTAGGTGTTCACTCTCTACTTTGTTTGTTTTACTTATCATGCCCAACTATCAATAATAGTTCTCAAATATTATTTTATCTTTGTTTAACTTCCCTCATTTGTTTGTGGGAACTCCTTCATAGTACACAAAATAGAAGGGGGTCATATTATTATCAATTCTTTTCTCAATTTATGCAGAATAATTCACAAGTTAGTGCCCTTTCCTTTGAAGATATGATAGGTTTGATGGAAGCCTACTACATATCAAGATAATTGGCGCACATTATAGTGTAAAATTGCTAAGAATCCAAATAAAGTGTAATCTTACCATGACTAAATATTATTTCATTTTTTCTTTGCGTACACTCCAAAGTGGGGCTAAATCCAAGTATAAAAGTACATAGCCTACATGTTTACCCCTTCATTTTATACTAATTATGTTGATGTCTTAAATACAAGATTTATTCATTTAGTTTGACTCATTTGACACATTCACTAATCCTAAACTTAAACATATCAGCCATAATTGCCTTATCTATTTCCTTAGTTGGATCACATAGGATTTTTACTTTCATGAACTAGTCTACACAAGTGATCTCTTCCCTTGGATTAGTTTTTGTTGAGGCATAGCTTTCCCAATTCAAATCTCTCACTCTCAAACTTAACTTTCTTTGAATGTGACTATAATCTTGTTGGCCTATGGGAAAACGTCTCAAGTTTTGTGTCTAGAAACATGCAATTTAAGGACATCTCTAAAGTCATTTAGAGTCATTGGTTGTTAGCAGTAAGCATTCATAGAAAAATAAGTCACAATTACTTTAGTCTTATTCTTAGTCACATTATCTACATCTCTACTTGGTGTGTCTTAGATCTTTGTACACCAACAAAGGGGACTAATTGTTATTGAGGAAGTTGATGGTTTTCTCTCTACCTATAACAAGCTCTTCTATGCCTTTCAACACAATTCCCATTTTGGGACAAGCATAGAGACGAGCAAATCTTGTGGATCGACAACATAGAAGATTAGGCCATTCCAAAAGTCTGGGGCCATGCTAATAAGACCATATTGAAGATATAATATAATTCACGAAAGAAAAAACTTCTGAATATGTTCATTTCAAATCCTCGATCTTTATTTTTTAACCAAATCTTAGACTCTAATCTTCTATTATAAAACAATAACATCAGATAAACTCCTTATTCTTTCTCAATTATTCTATTTCTCAATATTGATTACTTGCATCTAAGTTTCTATTTCAATCTCAACCCATTAGCCAAGTCCATCGGCCATCATTTCAATTCCTGCTGGTAGGCCGTAAAAGAAAAATACATTTTCTTTCATTGTGTGTTTCATACATTAGGTCCTTTTCTCAAATAATTAATTGCCATAGGCATCACATGAGCAACCAATAAAATTGGTTAGCAATATATTAGCCACTATAATGATAAAGGATAATACATAACATTACTACCATATATTGGATTGAAGAGAGATATAACTTCAAATTCTGACATCATGGTTTATTCATATTTTCATGCTTCACAACTTAATCTCGGTTTCTTCCAATTATCTAAGGCAGCAGGTAGAACACATTCCCCTAGCTGTAAATATAAACTTAGTGTCTAACAGAGATGAACCAAACTATTGCTGACTAGTCATGGGGATCCTTTCATTGAAGGCATCTTGTAGTCTTCCATGGATTTGCCTTTGGAAGCCCATCCCAATCTTAGTAAGTATTGGTGGTAACCAGCTGCAGCAGCTGCTCCAAGCAGGGGACCTACCCACAAGAGCCACTGTATCCAAAATTTAACAACATAAGCATCAATCCTGGCTGGATTGATCCTGCCTGTATCATCCCCATCTTCTGCCATTGCATTGCTTACTGCCAAATATACTATCAAAACACCCAACCCAACTGGAAGAGGTCCCATCACCTGCCAAAACAATTTCACTTAGCTTAGCCACCATATACACAATGTAGATAACTAACAACATGAGCATTATATTAAAGACAGAGGATGTAGTGGCCTACTGGAAAGTAATTTTGCTGAGGCTCAGTTGCAGAGAAGAGGGTGTAAATCAACACAAATGCAGTGATGATATCAGCATACTTAAATTCCCCATAGGCTATTGCAATGTTATAATCAGCAGCTGGTCCCAAATAATATGCTCTGAACAAGCCCTTCACAAGGCCAGCACCACAAACTGCACCAGCACACTGGGCTACAACATACATTACTGCCCGGGCTAAGGATAGTTTTCTGGCCAGAAAGAGGCCTAAGGTAACTGCTGGGTTTATGTGAGCCCCTGCAAGTAATAAAAATCATAAATTAAGAAGCCTGATCAGAAACATTGGTATATAGGAGTCTCTACACATATTATATGAATATCTGAATAGAATAAATATTAACCTCAAATTTTTTTGATTATGGTAAAATCGGGAAGGGTCCGGACCTATTACAGAACAGTCATAAAGGCAAAGAAAAAACAAAACTCATCAGAGGTGAGACAACGAAAAACCACAAAGACAACAACAGAACCAGCAAAACTTTTGCTTGAAGCAAAGAATCGGAAATAAGTTTTGGAAAGACCCAAAACTAACAAAAGCCACTCAAAAAGGTTTGAAACCAAATTTCAACAAAGACCTCACGGTAGAATCCAGACAGAATTGGAGGCCCCAATCAACTCATATCAACAAAAAATTTCTTGCAAGAAGCACCTATTAACCTCAAATGTTTTGAGGCTACTATAAGAAATTTTTTAAGAGAGGTATGAATGTTAAAGTTAGAAATGTTTCTTTTACATTGTTGGCTTCCTTACCAATAAATAAAGTCATAAAAAGGATTAATCATTTAAGAAAATTGATTACTCCAATACTTCAATGCAATGAAAGATTCCACAGAACATAAGTTTCCCTAAATAGACCACAGTTCAATTCTAGAAAATATTCAAAATCTAAGTAGAATACACTGTAATTCTTTTAAATATAAAATATGTAAGAAGAACAGACTTTGACAATACCGCAAGTCAAAGCTTAAAGCCATGACTCTGACCTGAGAATCCAAAAGTACAATACACTAGGATGAATATCATTCCTCCAAAAGACCTTGCCAATCCAAACATTCCCAGGCTGCTGCTGCTACTGGAGCTGGGGGTGCCCCCACAGTTAGCCTGACCATGGACATGCTCAATTAGAGTACCAATTGTTACTACAACAAAGACTAAGGTGGACAAGAACTCTGCCATGACTGCCCTGTACAAGGATCTCTGCCTTAGTTCATTTCTGTTAAACAGAGGAGCAGGAACACTACTAGTACTAGTACTGCTGATATTGCTAGAATAGTTAGAATGAACTTGAGAATTGCCATGGTTGTAGTCTTTGGCAGGGCTGTAAATCCCTTTCTCCATCTCATTCCCACTCTTCTTAGCCATAATCCTGTAAGTTTACACTATCCAATATTTCACTATTTGTATTTCTTGGGGGTCTATTTATATAAGTCTGCTGGAAAAAAAGCCTCCAATGGTGCCTGTAAAATGAAAGTAGTAAAAAATATGCCTGGTCTGTTACAATGCAGAGGTTGTTACAAGAAAGATTTGGGCTGGTTCAATCAAAGGAACATAGTTGCATATTGCAAGGCTTTTCTTCTTCCTTTTTACACTTGCATTCATCAAGCTGTCAACTTTTTGAGGAAAGGTGTGTTTATTTCTAAGAACAAACTTTAATCTTTATCTGTCATGATTATTTGCATATGGGGTTTGTTATAAATTCTCTCTGATGAACATTTATAACTGTAATGAATCTTTTCTGTCCATAATCTTTTCTGTAATGTTAATGGCGGTGCAAATCTTAAGATATAGAACACCCCTTCCAAAGCCCTTTCCTAAACTTTATCTTCTTCCATCATAATCATTTCTACTTTTTGTTAAATTATAGTTTATCACTATCTGTGGTAACGGTAAATCCATGCATTGAGAAGAGCTATATTTTAGTTTTGACCTTGCAACAGAATTGTGTGGTCCTCACAAAAGAGGGAAACATGAATTATTGCATGGGTTTACATCATTGAATTGCAGCGAAAAGCTATGTTATACAGTTTTAAAAACACCAACTTGCTTGGCAAATTGATAAACTTGTTGAAGTGCATGTAAGTTATTAGGATTTGTAGGTCCAATATTTTTTTATTTTAAGACTGAAGGAATCGGAATCGGATAGCTGCCCCCTATAAACTGTGTGCAACACGTTCTTCGGGGTCACGGGGACGGTGGGGAGACTAGTCCTTGTGACCTCTTGCCTGCAACAGGATGCTTTTAGCCAATCGAGCTAGGCCCACCGCCAGCAGGTCGAACATATTGTCTAGATAAGGAAGTTTAATTAATTTGTTAATTTGGAAACTTAATTTATGTTCTTGTCTATTAATTTTATAATTTTGGGATAAATTGTGATAAATTATATTGTATTCAATTTAAATATTGTTTTGAAGTGGTTTATTTCTTGATTTATTTATATTTGGATTTTAATATATTATAGAGGAGAAAAATGCATACTTAACAATTTTTTTATTAGTTTTATTGTTAAGTGTATAATTTTGATCCATATTTTGATGGATTCTAGTATAAAATTGATAGAACTCAACCTTTTTCCTACCCTTTTACACAATTAATGCCCATAGTTTGGACCAAACTCAAATTTTATCTATTTACCTATCCTAGTTGGAATCATACATCCAATTTTATCACTAGGATACAATTGTAGGGGAGAGGATCCAATAGTTGTGCACCCTAACTTCGCGCTTCTCAATATCCTACGTGGAAATTTCAAATCACTACAATTTTTTTACAGCAGCTTACTTGGCAAGTCCCCTGCTTATAACTTTCGTTTCAGGGCCACATCATCAAATATGATGCCACATCATCATGCTTTTTGTCAAGGTGTCCAATAAGGCCCAAAAAACAAGTGCTACCAATACTTGTGCATTCACATCATGGGTAGTTGAGTGTTGATGTGGCATCACATGATTGGTTGCTTTTTACATCAAAGGAATACATTTTATTTTAGCTAGAGGGTAGTCATGTCACAACTATTGGGCATTATATAAACAACTACTATCACAACTATTGAAACATGCTCAACTACTGGGTCCTCTCCCCTAGATGACATTTCATCCACCATATTCAAATTCAAATTTTTTTACTTTCCCAAGCCATCTCCTACCCAAAATTGGATTGTTGCCCATCAACTTGCATATTAAATATTTCAAATTTAAAATACATAAAGACATGACCTAGGACATTTGTAAAATATCTTATAGTATTTATTTAAATCATCCTAGAGCAATTCCATAGAATTCTAGAGTATTTTAAAACAAGAGCACTAATAATTAGCAATAGTGATTTTTGCATCACACATCTTGAATTTCATGTAAACTTGAAATATTCTCAAATTAAGAAAATAACAAGGGGCTCTACTTAAGCTCAAGAAAGTCTAACACTTCAAGCCTAGCAATGCAAACTACTAAAGGTGTTTTTTGGCACTAATTTGACCATAGTTTAGTTGTTGCATCAATGGAGAAATATTTGGGAGTAGGTGAGTAACAAGGAGAAGCACATCATTTTGAGATAGAATGGTAGGCATAATCACATCCAATTGTAGTGAAAAATCTAAAGACTCATTTTCTTTAAAAGTAACACTTAAGGTAAGATATTCATAATCAAGAATGGTCTTGGAACACATCGGCTATCTAAATACATCACATGAACTACTATATTTATCATAGAGCTAAGCAATTTCTAATCTCTCATTTAATGTATCATTTACTTGCATTATATACTCATGCCAATTATAGTTATATAATGCATTATTTGAGTTTTAATTAGTCTTTATTTATTTATTTAATATATTCTTATAGAGAGGGGAGTTTTCTTCTCTATATTTTGATGAACTTGACTTGTTTATCTACTCTAACTTTTCCCCTAGGATTGTTTCATTTTTCTATGTTTTGATCTAATGCATAATTTTATCATATTTTGAACATTTGTGTGCGTTCATTGACTTTTCTCATTAGTTTTCTTACTTATATGCCAAAATATCAGCTAATTTATAACCTTCCACTTAGGAGAAGCCTTGGGATAAGCCCAACAATGACCACAAACCAACATTCAATGCTCCAATTATTAGAAACCTAAGCATAGAAATTTATCATAATAACAAAATCCCCTAATCATGATGCTCATCTAGGAACCATGGATAAGACAAATATCCCTAATATCACTCAAATTCTTAGAGATGATTTTTTAATCTTGATAAAATATTAATCATTTGGATCTAGTGTAAGCACTTTATAACATTCTCATGATAAAATATTTTATAGAATAGAGATACTTAGAGTTTGTGGTCAAAATTCATTTTCATCAAGGTCTTAAAAATATACAACCACCCCCACATTCTCAAGCTTCCTCTTCTATCTTTCATTCCCAAACCCACCTAAATTTTCTATCCCAAATGATACCCCCCCTATTTTATTTCTCATCCATACTATTGAACTGATCCTCATATCACTAATCCTCTCATGGTTCCTATTTATCATATACACCATTACCTCATTCACCTCTTTCATGCTTCCCAACTATCATTTCACCTACCTATACACTATCTCCCAACCCACTTTTACCTACCCTATCATCACTTATGTTTTGACCTCCAATTACACATCCACCATCCATCTCTCCATGATTGATATAATTATTAAGAGATGTGATTAAATTTAAGTAGGGTAAATAGATTTTATCCAAGCACTAAAAGGGACATCACTAGTGAGGTAAAGAACA
Source organism: Sequoiadendron giganteum (assembly GCA_007115665.2). Classification (NCBI taxonomy): domain Eukaryota; kingdom Viridiplantae; phylum Streptophyta; class Pinopsida; order Cupressales; family Cupressaceae; genus Sequoiadendron; species Sequoiadendron giganteum. The sequence continues at coordinate 492,528,008 of CM021107.1, forward strand.
ATCCTCTCTATTATTATATATTAGTATATTCCCTTCCATAAGAGATCTATGTCCTTGTGATTTCTGTGGACAAACATGCAAGGAATAATAACAAAATGTTCAAATAATGAAATTCAAACCTTCATTACATTCGTAATTGCCACCTTTAATTGAGCCTAAGAGACTAATGCACCCAAGATAAGGAACTAAAGTAAGTCTCTCACAAAATCCTCTTGTTGTAAACATGGTGTGGTTGTGCTCAAGATTATTTTTGGTGGGAGAAATAGAATTAGGTGGTCAAACTAGTAGCATAACCTTTCATTCATAAGTATTGATTAAAATAGCTCATATTATGTGCTATTCACAAATTTAATGGACGTTGAATCAAAGGATAGGATTGAATGAAGAGATCAATGGATGAGATTACTTGAGAGGTCTGGAATCATTATAGACTTCTAAGTGGTAGGTTGCAATTGGTGCACAAAAATAACTCCATGATCCACGGAGATTGGATGACGTCTATCTTCTTGGAAAATGATGGATGGTAAGGATAAAAAAGGACCTAAGTTTTGGAAGACCAAAAATTCTTTTTTTGGATTTATGTGAAAGACTAAAATTTTCTTGATTGAATGGATGGATAATATTGAATAAGAGGAATTTTTGAACCGGGAAGCATAGGTCATGTACATGTAAAAGTCCTTTTTTGTACACATGTACAATCTAGAAACTTGGACAAGATTTTCCTTGAGTAATAATGCTTTGACTTGTACAAATGATTTGCTAGAGTAAATAATTAATTTTAGTGTACTAATGATGTGAGACAAACAAGGGGAATTAAATAAATAAATTTTGATTTTTTAAATGAAAATAATGGACTTAAATAAATAAATATCAAACTTATTTATTTAAGGTTGAACTTTAGAAAATGATTGAATAATTGAATGAATAGTCCTAATTTAATATTCAATTAATGTTTGAAGAAAGGTCATTGAATTGATTAATTAAACAATTACAATTATGTAATCACTATTGGTAGACATATTGGATAATCAATTAAATAAATATAATTTATTTAATTAATTTAGAAGTGATGATGTGAAATGAGTTGGTGATAGTAGAATTGTTGAGTGATGATTGTAGGTGGCTACAATTTGAAATGTATAATAATAAGGGAAAATAATGACTCATTTATGTTCTTTCAATTCTACTTTCTTAGACTATATATACTATGGAAAACTAATTTCCAAACTCTTTCCATGCATATTGAAGGAGCATGTGCACTTGAGTGGCTATATTCATTACCTCACAATTTGATCCAATTATATGTAGAGCTTGCTAATTCATTTGTGCGAAAATTTAATGTTAGTATTAGCCTTAACATTAGTATTTCATTGCTGGTTAAATATAGGCAGGAACCAAATTAAAGAATTCATTACTATGTCATTCATCTTAAATCCTTGATCATATAAATACATTATCAAATATTGGATGATGAACTTCAAAGATTGTTTGTTAAAAGCTTACTTTCAATCATTCAAGACATGTACTTTAATAGCTATGCTTCATTTATAGATTCACATATAAATGATACTAAACATCGAGTTAAAATTGTTAGAAACAAATGCATCAAATATGATTATTCACTTCCTCTTTCAAACTCATCTTATCCTTCTAAGTAATGACTGAAAATTTATTATAAGAATCATAGAAATATTTAACACAAACATGAAATTAAGCCTCCTATAAATAATTTTACTGCATCTTTCATGGCCTTTATTTTCATCTCTATTAATTCTATTAGGGGCTAATATGATAACCTTGCCTACTAGTCACCCTATCAATACATCTATTTATGTTACAAATATAATGATGTAAAATATTTTTTTGTTATCATAGGTCAGTTGTGCCACTTAAAATGCATGAGTCTACAACATAAAATGTAATATCTCATTTACACCAACATGATTCATGTGGAATGAATTTATGAAGGTGACAACCATTATATTTCCCTGCCAAATAAAAATTACAACTTTACCCTAATCCCTTTCCACATCATGTCTAATCTAATATAATGGATATCATGGAGGAAAATATACATACTAAATAAGAACAACTTGATATACCTTCTATTAATTTTGATGATTTTGTGGGAAACATTGAAGAGAAAAGAAATATTCAGCCACTCTTTTAATTATACTCTCAAATAATAAAATTATTAACAATGGATATATGTACCTCTTTATATTATGACCACTATAACACATAAGAAACTAAAAAAATATTTTGGTTGATCCTTGTTCATACTCTTAACACTTTCAGGGAGGAATATTTGCTTACCAATTATTTTGATCAATAAACATATGCACACTCAAGGGCATCCATTAAATATTCTAGCAATATAATGCAATGTATTATGATTGGTTTAGCCTTGTTCTTAGATGCCCATGGATAATTTTTTTTGAGCTATCTGTTCTTTTTGTAACAATGTGTAAATACATTTAGTAAGAAAGTGCAATCAAGCCAAAAGATAATTATAAACCCATTTTGAATGTGAAAAATTTAGTCTATAGTATTGATAGATTCATTCATAATTGAAATATCCTCCACATGAGAGAGAACTAATATTTCATATAGTATTTATGTTAATACAAACACCTCACATAGGACTTATGTGTTGAAGGAAAAATGAAAACACTTAGACAAATTTGAATTAACATGAGTGCCTTATATTCCCTAATTCATTAACTCACTATGTGAATGATTAGTTACATGAAATCATATCATTGGTCATAATCATAGTACAATTGACCCCTTCAAATAAAGCCATTGAAATAGTGACTTGTGGGTTATAGTCCATGTGAGATAAATCCATACATCCTAAATATACACATTAAAGAACTATTATATCATTAGTGGAATATAGGCATTTGATTTATAGGATTGAAAAGCTATAATGCATAATTATAATATAACATTAATATTCTAACATCTTATCTTAATATCAAACTAGAGGATTTACAACACATTTGTAACACAAATAAGTAAGATAATTTCATGATGATATTCCCTCTTCATGACAAGCTATTTGATAAACAATTGTTATACAAACTTGATGAACTTACTCTCCATCAATGGATAGGTGAATATAGTGGAAACTTAATCCTTTATCTCAACAAAGACAATTAAAATATTCTAAAGCTCCAATAGTTCATGATCCTTTTCATACTTGATCTCTAACTACTCTATCTATGCATGAAATTCTTGATTCTTGATAATATTAAGACCACTCTAATTGTCATAATGAATCAAATTAGTGTGTTTTTCAATAAATACAAGTGATCTAGTATCTCTCACAACCATAATTCTTCATTCAATACTTGAGATAGTCCAAAGCATTTTTCATTTTTTATTGATTCTAAAACACTATTCTACTTCTTGGAAGACCATGGGATTAATGATCTCTCAACATGAACACATACCTTAAATTAGACATCTTATCACCAAGATCTACCCAATTTGAATGTGTAGTCATGGAGAATACTTTCACCTCCTCTCTTGAACTCAAGTCCAAAATACAAAGTACCTTTCACATATATCAAGATATAATTTGCAAATTTTATGTGACAACTCTATGATTCTTAAATAAACTTTACTAACAATCCAACAAAAAAGGAAATATTAGAGCAAGTGTCAATAAGAAACCTCAAACTCTCCACTAGTATTATGTGGGATCCACCTTTATCTCTATGTATCTTTTGTCATTTTTATACTAGGATCACATGGAGTTTTAGAAAAATTTCACATCCTCCATCTTCAATCTAGTCAACTACTATTTAGAATATTTCAAGTAAGAGACAACAAATATGTGTTGCTCCTTACATGTAAAGCTAAAAAGTAGTGAAATAACCCCTAATATATCATCTCAATTTTATGTCTAACTACCTATTTTTTAGTAATTAAACCAATATTGAACATCCTTTTACAATTATATCACCCACATAAAGAAAAATAATGATTTCCCAATCATTCTTATTAACATACACATCGAGATCCTTTTCAAAGTTTTTCAAACCCAACTATTGAAGATATCAAGCAATCTTCTCTATTGCCACTTTGTGCCCCCCCTTGTATCCTCACATTGATTATAATTGATCCAAGAGATTCTATGTAGGTTGTTCAAGTCAATTTGTGCTTTTGGTCATGGATTTCCCTTCCCTTCACCTTAGTCAGTTACCCAAATTCAAAAATCTAGAAAATTGGTTAAATGTGAGGGTTGTCTAAGGTTCCCATCTTGTAAAGTGCCCAAATTGGTATCTCTAATTCAAATTTGGAGAAAATTGGGTTGAAAATAGTTAAGTTATGCTTTTGTGAATTTTTTTAGGGTGTTAGGATATATCCATGTCATCAAGGTAAAAAAATTTGCAAGATCCACATAAAGGTAAAAGTTTTGCAAGATCCACATCAGGGTAAAAGTTTCATAAAATTCACATCAGGATAAAAGTTTTGAAAGATACACATTAGGTCAAATTTCCACAAGATGTCAAAATGAAAGGGGTTATTTCAAGGGAAGTTTTTTGGAATTTTTTGAGCTTATGGGATATTGCAAAATAATTTAGGGATGACGAGATATATCCATATCCTAACTAAAATTATTCATTTTTAAAGAAACAATGGTAAAATTAATATCTAGATAGGCCTCAAATTTTTGCAAGAGGCTAAGATGAGCATGAAACTCCTAGAAAATGCCATCAATGTTGCAACCACTTCTACAACTACCAAATTTGATCTGTAGAGGATCCAAAAATGATCTTTAATGCTTTTCCACGAATTCTAAGGTGGGGAATGATGCCCATGTTGTATTTATGAATTGTATACCTCCTTTTTATTAGAAGGTCATCCCTAGCCACGTTTTGCAGTGGATTGCATGGGGTTTTTGCACTTTATCCATGGATCCATCAATGTGGAAGCATGACATGAATGACAAGGACATTTTCTCTCACCTCTAGCTTGAGTTTTGGATGAACACATGTTTGCAATTCATTGGATTAGATTGAGGCTACGGTTTTTTCCTCTACCACATGTTCCTTCATTTTTTTACACCCTTCTAAGGTTTAAAATGAACTTATGCAGCTATAAATTGGCTCTATGCCTTTGTATCAATAAAAATCTATCAATTTTCACCTATGCTCTCTCTTGCATCCTTTGTAAATCTTATTATCTCTAAGTGTGGCACAAGTGAATTTTTCATCTCCTATGTATGCATTCTATGTTATTTTGGTTTTTAGAGCTAACTGTGGATATCTATTCCCTCTTAGTGCCTTGTCAAACCCTAACCATAGTGCATACCTCCAAGAAATGGTATAGTAGAGAACTATGTGAGTATATTTTGTGATCCATATTGATTCTTTGTGATTTTGGGGCAAGAAGAAGACATTCTAAGATTGGTGCATCACCATTTCAATTTCTATTTTCCTTATTCTCTCTTTTCTCCTAGAAGATTCATTAAGTAGGATTAGGATTAGTTCATAGGCATTTAGTATTGAGTTGTATCAATACTATACACCTAGTTTAGATATAGAACTAGTCCTTCATCCATAGGTTTGGCCTTAATTAATAAGGTCCCACAACTTGAAGCCATTCCCATATTTCATTTGTATGTTGGGTGGTAGGTTTAACAAGGGTGCATTTCCAAGTGTTAACATTTTTTGGCATGCTTGATGGAACTACTCAGCTATGAATTAAAAGTGTCTATTGAGATATTGGCATTGTTCTCAACATATTCAGCCTTAAAGAGGCATTCTACAAAGAACCTAGTGACTTTGCAAGAAAATTCAACATACTTAATCCTTTAGTTCTAGATCATCTTCCAAGTTTCATGCCAAGTACCCAAAATATAACTTCTTCAAGAGGTAACTTTGAATTCATTGAGTTATCCTTTTCAGCTTCAAGAAGAAGAAACATAAATTCATTATCTCTAATCAGAAGGACTAGGGATTATGCAACATCATCTCCAAAAGCACAATCTACACAAGTCCATTCAGTGGGATACCCTAGCGAAAAACACCTACTATCCAAATAAACTGAATCCTATTCAATCCTCCCAACATAGTTTCCCCTAGATATCAAGTGTTTGTCACCTTGAATGGTGACAACCATCTAGTGTTGGCTCAAAGAGATGGGATACCAATAGCTTCTTTGAAAATTATACCGTATTTCAATGATGAAACAACCACTACTCCCATTGAACATATACTAGCACTTGCACGAGGAGGGGTGCAAGGGTTACGCCGATAAAAAAATATTTCCTTAGAATGAAATGAAGGAAATATTTTTATAAAAATTAATTTGGAGAAATAAATTACAATAACAACATAGAACAATTTTTCTTTTGCAATATGCATTTTTAGCAACATACTGTACCATTGTTTATAGAGAGGGTAGTTTTGTTTTTAAAGCATATCAATGGGAATGGTTCAAAGATCTAGTGTTGTAGCATGTTAGAGATTTTGTTTCAAAATCTTCAATTTGTGGGTGAAAAGGGTAGGGGAAGATAAGAGTTTGCAAGTGATGTGCAAATCAAATTCAATTTTAGAATGACAACATAATGTTTAGTAAGATCAATCATGGCAACGTTGCGCTAGAGAGATGTTTAATGTTTAGCAAGATCAATCGACTTGTTAATAGATGCAGTGAATTACAATTTAGCTCTCAATATTTTAGAACACCATTATTGTGTGCTTAGTTTGATTTCAAAATCGGTATTCCATCTTCTTGTTGCCCAATGGATGCTCCTCTTCTTCTTCTTTTGGTTCCTCCTTTCTCATAGGTGGAAGAGCACATGCAAATCACCAGAAATAATTCAAAACTTGTTTTTGAGTAATTCATGGCCTATCTATTGCATGAACACCAGGTCTATGTATGAACAAAAGCATGTAGGGATACAATGCTTAGAGTACCCCAAAAAGTAGCATGCATAAAAAACCATGCCTTCATTTAACAGATAACAATAGAATTATTTTAGAAAATAAAACACAAAAGATAAATGATGAGGGTTGTATACAGATTCCAAAGATAAAAGTCACTGAGACCATGACAAGTGACTTACCTCAAGATTTTGTAGACCAAAAACAATCTCCCTACAACAAAATAAATTGTATCAAAAGATTTAATATTAACATCCGAGCATATAGATTATCACAACAATTTTGTATGGCAAATGACTTACTTCAAGATTTTGTAGACCAAAAACAATCTCCCTACAACAAAACAAATTGTACCAGAAGGTTTAATATTAACATCCAAACATATAGATTATCACAATAATTTTCTAATCTGACCTAGAAAATTGTATATATATATATATATAAAAATACAGGAGTTAAAATTTACCCACATTCAAAAAATTCATACTGGAGTGACGGTGCAGTATTTTCAGTGTTTTGAATAAGGGTAAGCTTTCCTTACTTCTGTTTGGGACCTGTTGAGGACCTCTATGACTGCTTTCAACCCCAACTTACCTGAAAGAAATCATAGACCTAAAAGAAAAGAGAAATAAATCCCACCAAACTTGTTTGTCCTCCAAATAAAACCAACTATGGAAGTGCCTTATCATAACATGTGGCAAAGTCCAAACATTTTTCCTAAGTGGTCCAGGGGATGTTGTTTGTGGGACCATTGAGGGCACAGGATTAGCTATGAGAGGCCTCAACTGCCCCTCAAAAGCCATTGGCCCATCAAGCCAAGGACCAACTGATCTGATTCCTTCATGGTTTGCTGGCAATATACCCCACCATACGAACCATTAGATGGAAATATAGGCACTGGATATGTAGGTCTGGGCCCAAGGTCACACCATTACTACTTTTGTTAGTGCTATTACCACGTATGTGGTCTACAGTCATCTGATCTGCACCCACAAATGTTGCAGCACATCTGGCTGTGTAAAGGGAGTTGGCAAAGGCGTGTACTGTGCATAGGGAGGAACTTGTTGCTGGTAATAAGGAGCAATAAACTGGAAGTGTTGATGACCGTATAGGTGACCATTTGCTCCCATGGTCGGAACAGGTGCGTCAGCTGGAGAATAGTGACTATAAGGTACTTGAGGAGCATAGCCATAACCATGATGGTAAAGAAGTAAACCTTTGTCACCATACATTCCCTGCAAGAAAATATTTTAAAGGATTACCATGAAATTTTAATCACAAACAAACTTTATTTTGATAATCAAAAATGCATTTCATTTTTGGAGTAGCTTACAATGGTAGGGATCTCTACTCCATCGGCGTTTACATATCTATGCTCCTCCCATTCACCTGCAGGACCATCATAACCTCTTCCATTCACCAACATGACCATCATAAGCTGATGGAAATAAATTAAATTCTTAAAACAACCGAATATCTCCTGGTTTGTAGCGCCTAACCTAAAGCTCAATTAACAATAGCACACCAAATAAAGGAGGTTTACCTCCATAATGATAAGCCTGGTGAGGGTACGTATTTGGAACATAGAACATGGTTGTATCAATTACCAGGTCTTGTAGAACACGAGTGTTAGTCCTACCAGTGGAAGGTTCAGCTCTAGCCACTTCATTACTGGTGTTGGCATCAGGACTGGGGAAAACACTTAGGAAATCCATACTATTACATGGTTCATAGAACAAAAATTTGACACTAAAAAAGAAAAACTTTCAAAACTAAGTACTGCTTGTTTGGTGGCTTTTGATACATCTCCAGGCTTTGCCTAAGGATCTAGTGTCAAATTTTGCAGTAGTTTTGTAGCTTCTGGAAGTAAACAACGAAACTGTAGAACCTTATGGTTGTTGGGCAACATAAATGGTGCACTACAAAGAGCAAATTATCCCTCGTCCAACAAGGTCACACACAGTTTTCACTAACAGTGTAAAATGAGTGAGTGGGACTCAAATAAAAGAGCTGCCCCCAAAAGATGTCGAAACAAAATAGAATGATCTAAGAAATGAGGTAGAAGAGGCTAAGATGTGGGCACAGGCAGTACAGGCTTAAGAAATGAGTTGATGGATTGCTCAACTCATCTCCAACATATTTATGAACACTTCAAGCGGTGATGAAAGGTTGTGGGATTGAACATATTTTGAACACATTCAAAGCCAAGATATGTGAAATCTATAAACCTGAATGCATTAAAAGCAAGGATATTTTCTGTCACTAATAGGGAGAGTAAAGGCAAGTGAAAAAACTGGTGCAAGTTGTCTTGCTTGTCATTTATACCTATTTTTCATTTATTTTGAGTAGATTGAAGCAATGGCTGTAGGAAGAATGTGAGATCTGATTTCATTGACGAGAACCAGTAACCAACAAACTATTGACAGTTTAACAACAACTCGGGAGCTGTTTCATGGCATGAGACAGGTTTCGGCTTAAATCTCACACCATATATAGCCTATCGACTAACAAGACATGGAAAATATTTTCTTTGTTCACAGCATCACAAAGGATAATGTGGTTGCTAGAATCTTAGCCACATCCTTAAAGGGTAAGGAATTGTAGTTGTATAGAGGTTTGAAACTCGATTCCATACATAACTGGGATGAGCTAGGTGAGAAGTTTTGTGAGTAGTTTTAAGATAAAAGTGATCATTTATCCCTTGTAGAGAAACTAACCACAATTAAGAGGGCTCTCTATGAATTCATGGGAGACTTTAATTGTAGGTTTCAAAAAACCAACACTATTGTATTTGACTCCAAATTTTGACAAATGTTCGTCGATATTTCGACAAACTATTGTCGAAATATCGACGAAACACTCATATGAATTTCGTCGCTATTTTTTCGTCGCAATTTTAACCAACTTTTATACGTCGAAAGTACGACCTAGTATCATCGGTCATCGCTATGGAAAATGGAATTGGTGTTCATTGGAAATCGACACAAACTTCGTTGCAATTTCGATGAACAATCACCAAACGTTTGTCACATGTATAGCAACTTCATTGGAGGTTTTGGTGGTTCGTCAGTTTAGGTGCATCGAAATTGCGACGAAAATATCGTCGCATGTATAGCAAATTTGTCAGAGGTTTTAATAAATGGTTTTTATTTTGCAGAAAGGTGAATTATCATGGTCGTTGATGATAAGATGTTAAATCTCAGTCGCTCCCCGCCATCCTGTGATGACCCCACCATAGAGTATAGAACGATTGCGATATCACGGGAAGGCGTCATCTGTCACATTCGAAGAGGCCGAAAGAACATTATGAATGTTTTAATATATTAAGCCGACCTTAATATATTAACTGGTGTGCTACTAAAGCGGATCTAAAATGCGCATGCTTAAAATCGGCGGAGATGTTTTAATCTCAATAGAAAATGTGCTCGACATTTAAGGTCAAAGTTGTCAACCGTCTAAACGAGCAAGTTCGCTGAAGATCAATTGCTTTGTTTCCCATTCTCATGGTCAAGGAAGTGCTGACACAGTAACACACGGTTCATCATGGGAATTACAGAGAGGTTGAAGACACTATTACAAAAAATCAGAGGTATGACAAAATAGTGAACTAGCATAAAGTTGTGAAATAGAAGATTGAGACATTCATATGAAGGACAACCATCAAACAAAGGTTTTAATCAAGACACAATCATCCTTTGATAAGTTGAAAGAAAGTCATGAATATAAGAGGACAGTTTGCAAGATAGTCATATACATTGTAAAGGACAATGAATAAGGTTTTAAATTATTACTCAAAGAGAAACTAGTAACCTAATCCTAATATCTGAACTCCATTGCATAGAATTTTATTGAAAAAGGAAAGTACTGTGTAGCTGAATACAAAAAACTCATCTTACAAATTTGCATAGCAAGCACAAGCTACGAATTGGATTCTAATTTTGCTAAAAAAGAAAAAATCAAACTAGTGAATATTAAACTACACACTAGAATCTAATTTTGTGGAAAATGAGCAATTTGGTGAAAAAAAGTATCTGTAGTGCATCTTGGATACTTAGCTAGTGTACTAAAAAATAGGATTGCAAACCCAAAATTATTCACTCTGGAAATTCAATAGAAAAATATAGAATGTTATCCTAGATACTTAGCTCTTAGATAGTCAATAAAACAATATGAACATGATTATGAACAGTTTTACCTGGTCCCACTCTTGATCTCCATTTTTGAGAGCCTTCTCTTTAAGACCCCATGAATCCACTTTGATCCATTGCTGCCAAAAGAGATATTAATGTGTGAACAAGGAGCCACATTTAGAAAAACTGGTTGTTGATCTCTTCTAAGAAATTTAGAGACTACAAAAATAAGATACCTGATGGGGATCATGTGGGCTTCCTAGAGAAAGCATTGCAATATGGCCTCGAGCAACAATGAAAAACTTTGGATTAGCTTCACAGTAAATCCTAACATTATGACATTGAGGCTCCTCTTCATTAAGTTGATGGTATGAAAAATCAGATCCATATCCTCCTTGAGATACATATCATATTGAATAGAAAAACACAATGACACAAGCAATCTGAATTGTGAGAAAAGCCTTCAAACCCTCTATGGAAACATGATTTTACCAGATAATCAAAATTTTAAATTTAAGTAATACCCAAGAAAAATAATTCCATACAATGCAGCTACACACGAAACTTATAGATGGGACTGATCTCCCACTTTTGACTCTCCTTCTTATTCCATTTGAAGAGGACAACCTCTACCCCTTGATTCAACTATGTAATTTTAACATTAACAAATAAAACTATTTTTAGCACAAGAAACAATCCTCACCCATCTAAACAAGCACCTGTAAGACAACCCCAAAAATCTAAGTTTATCACAATCAAGTAAAGATTAAATCCTTATAATCAATCATAGTAACTGGAAAGTATTAATTGGATCAGTAAGAAGAATCAAATAATTAGGGTTGGGCACTATATAAACCACTACTATCACAACTATTGAAGCATGCTCAGGTACTGGGTTCTCTCCCCTAAATTAAATTAAGGAAAAAATTATTGTAAACACAATATGTATAGAAGAATATGAATGTAAAGGAAAATGGATATTAACAAAACATAAATGTAAATAAAAGTAGTGTGAGCAGAAAATGAATCTAAATTGGTCTTGAACAAATAAAATCATACCCAATTAACATTAAGTTATACTGACCTTGTACTCATTTCCATTGTCAATCTTGAAGGTTACTTTGATGCCTTCTGCAGAAACTCTCTAGCCACGAGGCAAGAGAAAGTGGGAAAACCAAGTGTATATTGATAACTTCCTGACAATAAAAAAAAAACAAGCAACCAGTCAACCCTATTAGAACAGAATAATCTTATGAATTAATTTTATTTGTTTTACTGGCTAATGGATAGTGGACCTAGTTCTCTTGAATTGAGATACCACTAAGATGTGTTGACTGGTGATTTTAGACTACCGATATTCTGCTTCAATCTCTATGAGTTACTTTTGTCTTAAATATATTCAAGATAACCCTGCAAAAAAATTCCCCAATCTCTTAGAAATTATGCAGATTATTTTGTTGATACTTCTCCATTTTGATATTTTCTTTTAAAAATTTACAGAAAGATATGTAATGCCATATTTGAAACTTACATATTTTAATTTTACTAGTTCTGTAATTATAGGATATGATTCCAACAATTGTGAAACGCATTGGAAATATGCTGGATGAATGAAGCAAATTATGCAATTGGTAGGTGCAAATCCAAATTCCTTAACCCTTGCCAACATCCTTTTTGCCTGTTCTAAAACATGTGCTTTGGAACAGGGAATGCAAATCCATCTAAGTATAATGAAAAGGAGATTTTTGTCAGATATTAGATTATAGTAAGTTGAATGAATGTAAGTAGATAAATTTTTACATACCTACATATGGTACAAAATTTCATGGTTAAGGGGAAGCCTCCCATCAACAACAAGATTCAAATATCCATGTATCTATCTCAATCGAGCCTCTAAACCCTTCAGAGCTGTCAAATTTTCCACTAACCTGTTATGCACAAAAGTCAAATTTTAGAGTTATGTCACAACTAAAAACAAAAGAAACAGAGCTTTGAAACCAAATCCACACACAACACAATGTTCATAATGAAAATTTAGCACTTTCTTTCATCTTTGCATATTGGTTTGATGCTTCAAACGATGCATTTCTTATATTGAAAAGTGCATTACCTTATTGAGCTTCTCTTTGTTTCAAGAATAGTTTAATATTCTCTACTTAACAGGGCCAACCATGTGAAGGTGGAATCTCATTTGGCCCCTCCCCCCTCACATCACTCTCAATTCCCCATACCCGATCGTATAACATTAATCATTCATTCATCTTGCATTAATAATATATAACATTCATTCATTCATCCATTAATAACATATAAAATTCATTCATTCATCTATTAATAACATATAAAATTCATTCATTAACATATTCACATTCATTCATTAACATATAACATTCATTCTTTTAGTTTTTACATATTATAAAAAATATGGTTGTCATAATATGATTACAATCACTTTTTTTTTGTTTCTTTTTTGCAGCTAAAAAAAGCTGAAGTGGAGTATCGTTTTCTAAATAATTTGTCCCCCCTTTAGTTGTTCTAATCTCTGCTCGTGATCTTAATGTATGCCTAGTTTTGTACTGATGACATGGACGCCACTGCAAGGGGGGTCTGCTGCAATAGCAAAGAAATGTTAAATTGATATGTTTTATTATTATTGTTACAAGTATTTCATTAATTAAAAGAACATTAGAGTGGCGCTCTTTACCTGATGGGGCCACATCATGTTCCTAATCTTGTTTTATAGCCTCACGCTCAACATGTTGAACACCTTGTAAATCTTGATTTGGAGTTGAAACATGAAAAGTTAAATTAATTAATACACCAATTGAAATTAAATATGTTTAAAAGAACATTAAAGTGGTCCTCTTTACCTAATGGGGCCACATCATGTTCCTGATCTTGTCTAGTATGATCATGCTCAACATGTTGATCACACTCTACATGCTCTAAAATTGAAACACAAAAGATTACATTAATTAATACACCAAATGCAATTAAAGATGTTTAATTGTATTAATCCATACTGCATTTTGTATAGCACATGAATACATCCAGTACCAAGATGCACACCATGACCTTCATCTGCAGGTTGTGCTCCATCCTCACCAGGCTGCATTCTAATGTCATGTGCAATATTATCATTGCTTGTCTATTTAAAACAAATAGGCATATAATTACTTTATGGTAGAAATTAATATTGAATAGATTGCACAAGTATTCAATTTTAAATAAACTTTATTGAGTTTATTTACTTGCGTGTTGGATACAGTGGAAGATTGTATTTGCCTAGTCAAGACTCCTAGGCATTCAACTAGGGCTCCATAGCCTTGCTGGAAGGCAATCTTCAGGTCCTCTTCTGCGGGCACTATGTTGAATTCAGAGCCCTGCATTTTTGCATAAGATCATGAATTTTGCGTCTATGGTGTGATAAAACCAAAATTGTTTGCAATTTATTATTTGGATGCAATATTTCATTTATTGATACTTACAATTCGTGTGACTAATTTCATATAACCACCAGAGCCAAATTTGTGCTACCCATGTTTTTCTATTCTTGCCTTTGTTGCCTTCGATGTGTCGAGTAGCCTATGAAAAGTTTGAAATACGTTAGATTATGTAAAAAGAAAGAGTAATCAATATATAATTACATTTTTTGATAGTATTGCATACCTTCTTTGGCCCGGTGGTGTCTTTCCTTTTTTCTTTTCAGCCTTCTCCTTTCCATCCAACATCAGGTCCTTCCACTCCCTCTCTGGAATCATGGAGGAACACTCATACTTTTTGTTCTTCACTAAATGTGACCTATATTGGTTCCTCACATACTTTAGATAGGTACCAACTTTCTTAAGGACCTTGGTTCAGTTGAATGTTTTATCATCGAAGAGCACAACTAAACGGTTAATGAGCTCATCTTTTAAATCTTGATTTTGAGCATTCCGCCTTGTACGTATGGTGGGCCTGAAGAACTCCAATGTAATATCACTTAGATGTTTATAAAAAACATCATTTCTTGTAAAATGAACATGGGATCATTAGTCTAATAAGAGTGATCAATAAGTAAATTTCAATTGGATTATATAATAATAATTAAAAAAATTTAAAGTACCTCAGATCTTCTCTATCTTTATGGGAACAAAATCCTCAATCACCACAAATGTGACTGGAAATGTTCCCGTACTAGTAATATGGAAAGATCCAAAAAATGCTGCTAAAATATCAGTAGTACTAGTGGCCTTTGCATCCCCAAGTACATGTCCTGGTGCATGTTTTGGCATGTGTTCGCTGTCAGAGGGTGCACTATCTAATGCCTACATGGTATGTGTTGCTAACATATCAGTTGACAATATAGGCATGGATGATGGGATCGGATGATGTGATGTATGCGTAGGAAGATCAGGATCGACACTTGTACCAACCCCTACTCCCTAGGCAACACTTGCAGTACCTTGATCATGGCCAACAACATCATGAGGGTGCAAATAATCCTGTAAAAATGACATATTTTAGTTCATGACATAAAAGAGTACAAAATATAAAACCATGAATGAACTTATGTTATAATTAAAGATCTCATGACAACTTCTTACAAGTTTTTTGCTTTCTTAGTCAATATTTTAACCCTTTCTCTTATCTCATCTGTTTGGGGCACTATCAATATCAACTGAAGGATTTCTTCATTGCATTTTTTTGGGTCTTCCTCATCATATCCATAGGGTTTGCAGAATATACGATGTCATCATTGCATAATAGTTAATGCACCTCCCTATGGATGCTCTCCTCTACTAGTGTTGGTGCCTTTCCCCGATCAACCGATTGCAACAAGAATATTAAAAACATTATCAAAATTAACCCAATAAATTTATGAAAAAAATATAATAATAAAATATTTTGCTCATATCTAATTTGTACAATTACAAATTGGTAAACCTGTTGGGTAGAAGCACCTAAAGATGCATCACGATCTGTGCTCTGGGTCGGAGCCTTCCTCATACAATCAATGTCCCATTGTGACAAAAATTAAATATAAAAAACATTACTGAAATGAAACCAATAGACTTACAAAAAAAAACATAATAACAAAATGGTATATTGGAGTCATTAATTGGAGGTTGGGTAAAATGGTATATAGTATGTACTACCCCCATAGTAACTATGTTTGTATCTAAGCGATTCAAATTGTAATCGATTAGCAACTCTTCCCCTGAAGTTATTGATTTTATCGCACATATGAATACACAGTTTCCCTAGCACGCCTCGAATATGCAATTGGGTTGCTTATTTGTTGACCCAGGTCATGTACTGTTTATAAACCCTACAATATTCCCTAATGTTTTTGGCCTTCTGTCAATGTACATAGCCACTCCTTTATTTTGATCCTTATCTTTTAGCTATATATAATTTGCTGACAGTGCATACCTACGCATACTTCGTGTATATTGAACCAGTTGCATCCAATATTTGTAACTGTAACAGGGTCCGACATACTCCATCAATTCACTAACTTTATCGTAACAAACCTTTATGCTGTCCATGCAAAATAGGCCCAAACCATGTAATGACGATGGTGCTATGCGATATATCTTCTTGTTGACACAAAAAATGGTGTTTATTAGAGGAAGTTTCTTGGGTACCCATTGTTTCCGTAGATTTTGTACCTCAAAGGTACCTCGATGCCGCTTATGCTCTCATCATCACAAGAACATGACCCCCCTTCAACAAGAAAAAAATCCATGTGTTTACATAATTTTTTTCTAATCTTTTTACCTCTAGTTGATCTCCCTCTTTTAGACCTACTACATGTCTCGCTTTCCTCTTCTCTTCCTGAATTTCCCTCGCTCGAAGAAGACAGATCTGACAAATACCTATTTGGTGGTACCTGCACTCATAAGGATGTTGGATGAAGTTCTTTCATGGTGATGTGATCCCAAGGTGACATTATGATTAATCTATCATTTCATCGCTAAAATTTGACAGGTTATAAGGTAATCAAGTCTTGATAGATTGCAAGTTATTGTTACTACCATCCAAATGTGTCCATCACAAATCAAATCTAATTAACGTTTTATCTCCCAAACTTTGTAACAAGTGTTAAATGCGACTATGGTCCACCAATTACACAACCAAGGCCTCAAATGTATTCTCTAATTGTAATCAAAGGACTTTTGCTCTTCATTCAAGTAAATAAACTTGAAGGGAAACACAACCAAGTGGTTTATTTGACATCTACATGACTAAAAATAGCAGAAAATTTACATTTAATTTTCATATGTCTAAGTGGTTAATGGGGAGGGAGTGTGTACTAGGCCTGGTTAAGTCATCATAAGTTTATGCTTTGGCAACAAAAAATGTTTAAGTCATCTCAAGTCTTCCTATGTCTAATTGCTAGGAGACTTTTGGTATGTTTTAAGGTAGGATGAGTGGTTGCATCAATGTTCTAGTTATCTATGACAAGGTTTCAACATCTTCAAATAGTGAAAGTTAGTGCTCATAGTCATTTGAAACAATAAAATTTTGATTATGTACGATGGTAGGATTTGATAACTTAAAAGAATTGGCTACCCAACAAACTTAAAGTTAAAAGAAACTTTTTCAGTTTAAGGGGTTAGCACTTTCTTTCATCTTTGCATATTAATTTGATGCTTCAAACAATGCATTTCTTATTCCACTTCTATCATATTGTATTCCCATCCCATTGCAATTGTTGCAATTGTTGGAGGAGTTGATACCAAAATTTCATATTAAATACCACGTTCTTGAAGCAATTTTCTGTGTTTTTACTATTTTTCTGAAGTTCTTTTGTGTTATATGGATCCGTACAAGCTTGAAATGATTTGAGATCATTGGTGTAGATAAATATATGTGTTCCCTTTCATTTGCATTTGTTTTGAAGTGCTAAATCACTATTTTGTGGGAGAAAACAATCAAATAGAGAGACTGCCCTGTTTTACCTACGTAAGGGTTTGAGGGCTAAATAGAAATGACATCCACCAATCCATCCACTGTCTTGGAATTGTAACTCGATGGATTGGTGTGCAACATGGTATGATAGAGGTTCATTTCATTTAGGGGTCTGTTAAAGCAAGAAACTTGGCATTGAATTGATGCCCTAGGGCTGACAGGGGCAATTTTCTTGTGAATTTGTGGTTGTTAAGTCAGGGTTTATCAATTTGATGGATATCTTGGTAGAGTCATGGTGACACTATTTGATGGTCCAATCTCTACTTCGAAACAAAAATATCTCTAACAACTCTAAGAGCTATAATGGGATGGCATTAAAGGAACCTTCATATGAAGGATCTTCTGATGAAGGACCTTTGAATTAAGGTCTTCATTTGAAGGTCCTTCATGCAAAGGTTCCTTTTATAAAGCATTTTGGACATGAAATATTTAAAATAAAAAATACCTTCATTTGAAAGTCTTGACATGGTATCATTTTTGAATGAAGGTTCTTCATTCAACTGATATTTTGTAATTTTGAAATTTTGGGATTATTTTTTTGCCTCATCCCAAGTGGGACACACTATTGTGCAATCACTCATTAACAAAGAGATGAATGTGTGATAATAATTTAGGGTTAAAAATAAATCCATTTGAGCCTTTTATAAATGAAAAGACATTTGATGCAATCATATGCCTTGTCAAAGTTTTAACTTAATAGTAAGGGCATCATGAGTAGTTTGTTGGGCCCATTCAACAATCTCTGATGCAAGGATTGAATTTTCTAGAATGTATCTACTATTAAGAAAGCAATTTGTTTACCTATATGACTATATCTCAAGCAATAGGTTTAATTGTGATGGAAATGATATTGACAAAGATTTTATAATCTAGGTGCTGAGAAGTATAATTGGCCACCATACTAGGAAAGATTTTTCATTCTCACTTTTAGGTGTTAAAATTTAACAATACCTTGATTGATGAAAGAGGCCAAAGAGCCTTTCTTCATGGTATCCAAGTACACATAGCAACGGTCTTCTCTTATATGGTTATACATGATTTAGAGAACTTAGCTAGGAATTATTCATTTAACCTAAGGTTTTCTCATAATGCCATCATTGGAAAAGTATGATCAAATTATTCTATTATGAAGAATTTGAGTTCTTCAAAGATTATATTCCTCTATTCATAATTTTTAAGGGTTGTGTGTGGAGGAGGTTATCACTACCAAGAAGGGAGGAGACCTTTCCTTGCATATGTTTGTGGTGGAGGTATTAAAGAAGAATTGTATGTCTCTATTTCCATTCATTAGATCTAGCTTAGCTTAGCATATACTTGGGTTCCTTTGCCCCTATAAAATTCCATTTGTTTGAGTTTATGTTATGTAAGCGCAATTCCATGCTATGTTGAAATATAAGAGGTGGAGGAGGCCAAAAGGAAATAACCCCTTTTTAGTTGTACCTTCGAATTTTTTCTTATTGTTTTACGTTTTTAGCAAATTTGTGGACATAAGATTTGAGGTAGGTCGTACAACAAAGAATAAAATGTTCCCACCAACAACCAAGATGTGGGTAGATTATGGGAGTTTTTCCAATACCTGAGGCTGGTCGATAAAAATGTGAAAGACTAAGCTATTTTTTTTTTTGTATTATCTTTTACCATTTTACAAGAATGGGGGTGGCAATGTATGAGAAGATCTTTGGAAACTAGGCATGAAAATTGCAAGTTAAAGAGAATGGGGGTGCCAAAATTACAATACTCATTGTCCCTTCGTCGTCGATTTTGCCTGAGTGCCCTCAACCTCGTCCTTGACGCTGGTATTGACCTTGTTTTCACTCCTCCATACTCTTCATCAGCGCTAGTATTGACCTTGTTTTCACTCCTCCAAAATCTTCCTTGACACTGGTATTGACCTTTCACTTCTCCAAATTGATGAGCTACAACCTGGTTTCGTTAAGTTTTAGAGTATGTTAATTAAATTTAAAATTATGGCGCCATTTAGCTAGGTTTTAATATTCTACAATATATTTAAGTATATTGGTGCAGGAGCACCTAGGAAAAACACTTAGAAAACACCTAGGAAACACTAGGCATAGGTAATTTTTCTTTTGAAGTTATAAGGTCATGTTGACCATTGCTTTAGAGATAGAGACTTAATACACCTAACTAAAATGCCTTGGTTAGGAGCTATTAGGAGTGCAAAGGTTTGTGAGTTTAGAAGTTCACTTGTATTAGTTTTCTAGGCAAATTGGTAAAAGTGGAAAACTAGTACATTCAACATTTTTTCCACTTGACAATTGAAATGTCCGGCCATGGAAGGCATAAATACCTTGGGGAGACTATTTAAGGTGTGCCTTGACCTGTGTGAAAGGTTGGAAGGCATTGAGAACTTTTATAATTTGGAAATTTCGTGAATGCCAACGAGGACAGTGTGAAAATTGATTAAGTTTCTGTGTTTTTGTTCTTGGTAGTGTGTTAAAGGCATAACCAGGCATTGATATATGTGTGGAATTTAATGTAGGAATCTTCAAAACACTGTTTAGTTCTGTATTAGTTGTTTTCATCATTTTCAAGCTTGTGGTTGTAGTTGGTTGGGTATTTTCCCATTGCTGATCTGACTGGCAACCTGTCAAAGATGGGGTCTTAGTTCCTTTTCCCACTGTACCTAGTGTACAGCCTTTTGGGGATTGGAGCTAGACTCCATGTGTGTAAATATGGTAGACTTAGGGGTAGGCAAAAGGCATGGACACACTGTGAAAGACTTTTCCTAGGCGAGCTTGACTATGCCCGATTAGGAAAGGTTTGAAGTGTAAAACACTTATCTTGTAGGGGTGACCTCTCCTTGCTAAACCACATGGTAGAAAGGTGGATGGAAGCCTTGAAAAGGCTTGATATGAAGGAGGAGATCTCACAGGTCCATTTGGATAGAGAACAAAATAACAGTTCATCGGGTGGTCAGGAAATGACTCTATAAGCCCCAAATTTGCTAATGTGAAGGATGGGCCTGTGTACGGTCAAGCAAGGGTTGAGACCTTGAAAATATTGAAGTGTTAGGTATTAGGACCAAGAATCCACAGAAAAGATTTGGGGTTCATTGGAGAAATTAGGAGAGTTACTTCATTCTCTTAGAGGAAAGGCCTAATTTGGGAAGCCTAAAATTAGGGAACTAAAACCCTAGGTGAGGGTTTGGAGGTAGCGAATGACAAATGGAGTATGGGGAGCTGTCAAGAACCCTAGGAAGATGATTAGAAACCCTTGTAATCATATCAACACCCCCTACAAAGATGAATTGAGTCATTTGAGAGAATTAGTCTTTAGGGAAGATTGAAGGCTAAGGGCAGATTGGAAGGTAGTGCACCAAGTTTGACTTGGTAAGTTTTTTTGACATGATAGTAGGGTTGGCCAGAAGAACCAGGGGAACCTAGTTAAGATGAAGGTCCTATAGGTTCATTTGGTGTAGAAAGACACCAAGGAGATCTTGCAAGCAAGGATCCAGGGCATGGAATAGTGAGTGTTCCATCCAACTCTTACCCTATCAGATTGGTATCAGAGCAAGTTAAAGATTTGGGAGTGCATTGTGTATGTCAGACTTTGAATCCAATGGTTCCACAACTATCATGACCAACATTGAATTGGCAAAGAAAGTTGAAGATCAGGAGGAAGATAATAGGAGGTTGAGAGAAAGACTAGCTCAATTGGAGCAAGCATTGAACAATGTGCAAATCAAGGCCGAAGAGGTCAGTGATAGGTTGGAGGGCAGGGAACCAAAGATTGAAGAGGTTGCAGAGGAAGACAAGATCCCTAAACCTGACCCTGTTCTGCAAGAGGAGCCTTTCTTGAAGGCATTGAAAGCTTTGAGTGGGAAAGCACTTGAAGGTATACCACTATTTAGTGGAAAATTGGAAGATGATTTGGTCATAGATTGGATAGAAGGCATGGAGAACCATTTTGAATGTGATGGAGTCACTGAAGCACAGAGGGTGAAGGTGGCCAAGTCTAGATTGAGAGGATCTACCTTGACATGGTGGAAATTCATTCAGACAGAGAGGGAAAAGGAAGGCAAGAAGCCTATCTCAACTTGGAAAGGTATGGTTGCAAAAGTGAGAGAAGCTTACATACCAGATGACTATGAGATTCAGTTACACAAGAAGAGGCAAAGTTTGAGGCAAAGAGACTAGGATGTGAACACCTACACTGAGGAGTTTTAAAAACTTTCTATGAGGTCCAATGTCTCAGAAGATGAAAGTCTCAAAGTAGCTAGGTACCTGAACAGTTTGAAGTGGAACATCCAAGAAGAGATGACTCTTCTAAGTCCAAAGACAGTGCATCAATGCTATCAGTTAGCTATCAAGATTGAGGAAAGAAGCAAGAGGAAACATGATCAGGCTTCTAAGAGTAGAGGCAAAGGTAGAGATCAAAGAGATCAAAGAGGACATAGAGGTGGCTACCAAGGTAGAGGCAATGAGAAAAGAAACCAATGAGAGGCTAAACTCACAGAGCATGGAGGTGAAACATCTTCTAGAGGAGGTTATGGAAGAGGTAGAGGTTCTCAAGGAGGATCCAATAGAGGAAGAGGAGCAAGCAGGAGCAATTCATACTTTGCTAATATGAAATGTTACCATTGTGGTCAAGTAGGCCATCCAGCTTATAGGTGCCCGGAGAAAGCATCATCTTCAAATGCTAAGAAGAGGGTGGCATATGCACAAGAGGACACGATGAGCACTAAATCACCTGAGATCGGTCATATTGAATCTGAAATGGGAGAGAACCTGATGTTTAGGAGAGTTTTGATCAGACAACCGGTCAAGGAAGAACCAAAACAAAGAAGAGCTCTATTTAGAGCAAAGTGCAAGATACTTGGTAAAGTATGCAAGGTCATTGTAGATTTATGTTCAACAGACAATATCATCTCATAAGAGGTAGTAATGAAACTGAAATTGAAGAAGGTACCCCACACTAACCCCTACAAGGTAACATGGCTCAATAAAGGGTAGAGTGTTCTAGTAAATGAGCAAGTAACGGTGGAGTTTTCCATTGGAGGGTATAAGGATAAGTTAGTTTGTGATGTTTTACCCATGGATGCATGCCATCTACTATTGGGTAGACCATGGCAGTATGACAGAAGTGCCATGTATGATGGGAAAGAGAATAGCATTTCCTTCAAGAAGGATGGAAAGACTTTCAAGTTGCAGTCATTGTCAGAAGAAGAAGAGGGACATTCAAAGACACCAAGTGTCTTGTTGAGTAGTGGTAAAGAGTTCCTTAACAACCTACATCAAGGAGGTGAAAAGTTATGTGATCATGGTGCAACCCAAAGAGGAAGAAAATACTGAAAAACCAGTCATACCTGGAGCAATCCAGAATTTGCTTGAGAAGTACAAAGACATTGTAAGTGATGGTACACCTACAACTTTACCTTCTAAAAGAGCTATTAATCATCAAATTGACTTCATACCTGGAGCATCATTGCCTAACAAAGCAGCATATAAGCTTACACCGGATCAGAATTTGGAAGTAGCTAGACAAGTGCAAGAGCTAATGGATCAAGGATTGATTAGAAAGAGCATCACCCCATGTGCAGTACCAGTGGTCTTAGCAACTGAGAAAGGAGGCAAATGGAGATTATGCACTGACTCTAGAGCAATAAATAGGATCACAATCAAGTATAGGTTTCCTATTCCAAGGATTGAAGACTTGATGGATTGTCTTGGAGGAGCTCAATACTTCACCAAGTTGGATCTCAAGAGTGGATACCATCAGATCAAAATCAAGGATGGAGATGAGTGGAAGATAGCATTCAAGACAACAGATGGATTATATGAGTGGAGAGTTATGCCATTTGGCCTTTCCAATGCCCCTAGCACATTCATGAGACTCATGAATGAAGTACTCAAAGACTTCACAAGGATATTTGTGGTTGTATACCTTGATGACATCCTCATCTTTAGCAAGACAATAGAGGAGCATCTCAAACATGTGGAGTTGGTACTTAGAAGATTGCAAGAGGAAAAGTTGGCTATCAACCTAGAGAAGTGTGAGTTATTTAAACAAGAGCTTGTCTATTTGGGATTTGTAGTGTCTCAAGGATCATTGAAGATGGATCCAAGCAAGATGGAAGCCATCCTAAACTGGCCTACACCAACCATAGGGACTGAGGTAAGAAGTTTCCATGGATTGGCTCAATTCTATAGAAAATTCATAAGGAACTTTAGTGGTATATGTGCACCAGTTCTAGAGACAATCAAGGGTGGTTTGAAAACCAAGTTTATGTGGACTCAAGCAGCTCAGAAAGGGTTTGAGAAATAGAAACAAGAAGTGGCAACTCAACCTATTCTCTTATTACCTAGTTTTGACAATTTGTTCACTGTTAAGTGTGATGCGAGTGGAGTTGCAGTAGGAGGAGTGCTAAGTCAAGAGGGTAGGCCTATAGCCTTCTTTAGTGAAAATCTCAATGAAGCAAAGAAGAAATATTCAACCTATGACTTAGAACTTTATGCTTTGGTTTAGTCACTTAAGAAGTGGAGGCATTACCTTCTACCCAAGGAATTTGTAGTCTTTATTGACAATCAAGCACTTAGTTATATGAATACCCAAGAGAAGTTGAGCAATAGACACTTGAAGTGGATGGAATACATCCAAGCTTTCACCATCACCATCAAGCACAAGAAGGGACAGATGAATAAGGTAGCAGATGCATTGAGCAGGAGGTTGTTGACAGTGCAAGAGATACAAGTGAAGAGCATAGGGATTGAAAGATTTAAAGATATCTATGAAGAGGATGAAGGTTTCTCAGAGGCCTATAAGGTATGTTCTGACTTTGAGAATCATTTTCATAGTCAATATGTTGAGTATACATTGCAAAGTGGATTGTTGTTTAAAGGGAATTAGTTATGTGTTCCAAGAGGGTCAATGAGAGAAAACTTCATTCAGGAAAAGCATAACGGTAGTCTTAGTGGACATTTTGGCATCAACAAGAATTTAGAACTAGTGCAAAGGTTCTACTATTGGCCTAAGTTGGCAAGAGATGTCAGGAGATATGTAGATCAATGTGTTGTGTGTATGAAAGCTAAGGGAGGAGCTAGTAATGCTGGCCTATATCAACCCTTACCCATTCCTAATAGACCATGGGAGTGTGTGAGCATGGATTTTGTGGTAGGACTCCCTAAGACCAAGACTGGTTTTGATAGTGTGTATGTAGTGGTGGACAGATTCAACAAAATGAGTCATTTTATTCCTTGCAAAACCACTCATGATGCTAGCTACATTGCTCACCTTTTCTTCAAGGATATTTTTAGGATTCATGGATTACCTTTAAGCATTGTTTCAGACAGGGATTTTAAATTCATGAGTCACTTTTGGAAGACTCTGTAGAGCAGATTGGGTACCAACCTATCCTTTGGATCAACTTACCATCCTTAGACAGATGGTCAAACAGAGGTGGTTAATAGGGTGCTAGGTAACCTACTAAGGTGTCTAACTAAAGAATATGGATAGACTTGGGATATGGTAATCTCACAGGCTGAGTATGCTTACAATGATAGTGTCAATCGGACCACAGGGAAGAGTCCATTTGAGATTGTGTATGGAATGCACCCAAGAGGTATATGTGAGCTCAGGGATCTAGAAGCTATGGAGAATAGGACTGGACATGCTGAAGACTTCACTCAAACCATGAAAGAGATTCAGGAGCAGGTAAAGAGGACAGTCACCGAGGCTACCTAAAAATTGAAAGACAAGGTAGACATGTCAAGGAAGGATGTGCAATTTGCAGTAGGAGACTTTGTCACGGTTCACCTTAACAAATCAAGGTTGCAAAAGGGAGTGTCAACCGAGTTGCAAATGAAAAGAGTAGGACCATGCAAGATATTAGCCAAGTATGGAAAGAATGCATACAAGGTGGAGTTACCTTCTGATTTAAGAATTTCACCAGTTTTCAATGTTGCAGATTTGATCAGGTACAAGGGATCAGTCCAAGACATGGATTAGAATAGTAGGGAGATCTTCAAAGATGTAAGCAACATACCCTTACCTATTCAAGACAAACTTCAAGCAGAAAAGATCTTGGAGTCAAGAGTGCAAAATTCTACAACGCATAAGGTGTACATGGAGCATCTTATCAATTGGAAGAACAAGCATGAATCTGAGCCTACATGGGTACAAGAAGATCAGTTCAAGAAGTATGGTATTGATATGTCACTGCTCTCTCCTTCCATTCCTTAGTGTTTGGGCAGGGAGGGGGAGAATGGTGCAGGAGCACCTAGGAAAAACACCTAGAAAACACCTAGGAAACACTAGGCATAGGTAATTTTGCTTTTGAAGTTATAAGGTCATGTTGACCATTGCTTTAGAGATAGAGACTTAATACACCTAACTAAAATGCCTTGGTCAGGAGCTATCAGGAGTGCAAAGGTTTGTGAGTTTAGAAGTTCACTTGTATTAGTTTTCTAGGCAAATTGGTAAAAGTGGAAAACTAGTACATTCAACATTTTTTCCACTTGACAATTGAAATGTCTGACCATGGAAGGAATAACTACCTTGGGGAGACTATTTAAGCTATGCCTCAACCTGTGTGAAAGGTTGGAAGGCATTGAGAACTTTTGTAATTTGGAAATTTCATGAATGCCAACGAGGACAATGTGAAAATTGATTAAGTTTCTGTGTTTTTGTTCTTGGTAGTGTGTTAAAGGCATAACCAAGAATTGATATATGTGTGGAATGTAATGTAGGAATCTTCAAAACACTGTTTAGTTCTGTATTAGTTGTTTTCATCATTTTCAAGCTTGTGGTTGTAGTTGGTTGGGTATTTTCCCATTGTTGATTTGACTGGCAACTTGTCAAAGATGGGGTCTTAGTTCCTTTTCCCACTATACCTGGTGTACGAACTTTTGGGGATTGGAGCTAGACTCCATGTGTGTAAATATGGTAGAATTAGGGGTAGGCAGAAGGCATGGACACACTGTGAAAGACTTTTCCTAGGCGAGCTTGACTATGCCCGGTTAGGAAAGGTTTGAAGTGTAAAACACTTATCTTGCAAGGGTGACCTCTCCTTGCTAAACCACATGGTAGAAAGGTGGATGGAAGCCTTGCAGAGGCTTGATATGAAGGAGGAGATATCATAGGTCCATTTGGATAGAGAAAAAAATAACAATTCATCTAGTGGTCAGGAAATGACTCTATAAGCCCCAAATTTGCTAATGTGAAGGATGGCCCTGTGTACGATCAAGCAAGGGTTGAGACCTTGAAAATATTGAAGTGTTAGGTATCAAGACCAAGAATCCACAGAAAATATTTTGGGTTCATTGGAGAAATTAGGAGAGTTACTTCATTCTCTTGGAGGAAAGGCCTAATTTGGGAAGCCTAAAATTAGGGAACTAAAACCCTAGGTGAGGGTTTGGAGGTAGCGAATGAAAAATAGAGTATGGGGAGCTGTCAAGAACCTTAGGAAGATGATTAGAAACCCTTGTAATCATATCAACACCCCCTACAAAGATGAATTGAGTCATTTGAGAGAATTAGTCTTTAGGGAAGATTGAAG
The DNA here is from genome assembly GCA_007115665.2 of Sequoiadendron giganteum. NCBI lineage: Eukaryota > Viridiplantae > Streptophyta > Pinopsida > Cupressales > Cupressaceae > Sequoiadendron > Sequoiadendron giganteum. Next base: position 492,555,511 of record CM021107.1, read on the forward strand.
GCTAAGGGCAGATTTCAAGGTAGTGCACCAAGTTTGACTTGGTAAGCTGTTTTGACATGATAGTAGGGTATGCCAGAAGAACCAGGGGCACCTAGTTAAGATGAAGGTCCTATAGGTTCAGTTGGTGTAGAAGAAAACCAAGGAGATCTTGCAAGCAAGGATCCAAAGCATGGAACAGTGAGTGTTCCATCCAACTCTTACCCTATCATATATATTAGCTATATTACACAATTCCTCCAATCAAAATATTCCAGCTTAGGAACCTTTACAACTCATGTTTCTGGCCCCACCATCTCTTGCGTCGTTAAAAAAATCCACGCGTCAACATTCCCTTGATATTACGATCATTAACCATCTTGCAAATCTTGATCACGTGATAGTGGGCAACCATAGATCTTGATCTTCAATGAACTTGCTTGTTCAGACGGTTGACAACTTTGACCTTAAAAGTCGAGCACCTTTTTTGTTGAGATTAAAACATCTCCGCCGATTTTAAGCATGTGCATTTTAGATCCGCTTTAGTAGCTCGCCAGTTAATATATTAAGTTTGGCTTAATATATTAGAACATTCATAATGTTCTTTCGGCTTCTCCGAATGTGACAGATGGCGCCTTCCTGTGATATCGCGATCAATACAATATTTCAGAAAAGGGCTTCACGGCATTGCGGGGACCTGTGAAAACTTGGCACGTAACACATCACTAGCACAACAAAGGGGACCCGCCTAGGATGACAATGATACCCATAAGTTGTTCATAAAGACATGACCATGGGGACATTAGAGCTAGGAAAAACTTAGGGAAAAGATAAAAATCTGACCCGACATGAAAATAAAACCTAAGGATATAACACAACTCCCCTTTAACGATATAACAACCCTCAACCCATTTTCACTAAGGCCCAAAAAGTAACAACAAAACAGAACCGTCGTAAGGCTTAGCACAAAAGGATTGCAAATGGAAAAAACCTAAAACCCCAAGCCATGAAAACCTGACAGAGAGTAAGATTAATTGGATACAAACAAAATTATTTCACTAAGGCAAATAATTTTGTCAAGGCTCACTTTGAAGTGTTATCACATTCTTTGTAGTTTTTACATTGGAATACAAATCATATTTAATTTCACGCCAATATACTTCTTTCATAAAGATATTTGTTTGATTTTTCCTTTCTATTTTCATCTTAAAATTAAAAAAAATGTATTCTATAATATAGAATTATTTTCAAATTGGGACAAAAAGGATTCTAAGAGATGTATTTCATCATAAATTTTACCATCAACAACCTTTACAATCATTAAGTTATGCCTTTTAAAGGCCTTTACACCTCAACCACATCTACAACTGACTTTTTAATCTTTTATGATCACATGAAACATAAAACACACTAATTTCAAAGTTGTTAACATCACTATTGGAATGTTTTAATTTTTTGACCTTTCAAATGTATTGAAACTCCTAGGATACCTCTAAGACCATGCTAGTGGCTTGATAATAGCCTTATTATTGACATGACACTAACTTTGCACCCTTTTACATGTAAATTCTCCAATTTGCCTTAAAAAGGCTACAAAACTCTTTAGTGCAAGACTCAAACTCATAACTCAAAACTTCACCTAGAACATGAATAATGGTCTTGAGTGACCTTATTCACAATAAAAAAATCTTGAAATGCCTAAACCAACCTATTGACCTCCCTAATTATCATCACATGATTCAGCATAGAAGATGAGGTGTAGGTGCTCCTGCACCACTACCCCATCCAAAATTTGCTCACATTACACAAAGCCACAATGTTTGTCCAAGATAAGCCAATAAAATCCTACCTTATGTGTCCTAGTAATCAAATTGGAGATGATCCTAAAAATGACATTGTGAAGGGTGATTGGTCTAAAAAATCTAAATGACTTTGCAATTATTTCACTACTACGATCAATGTGTCATCTTTCATGAAATTTCCCAAAACACTATTCATTATGATCATATGGAAATTTCTAGGAGAGCTAAAATAGTTGTAACATCATGAATTAAAATTAAACGTTAAAAAGTACATCATGAATTAATTATGTAATGGCATACAAATTAAAAACATCATGAATTAATTATGTAACCACATAAGTCAAATATAATTCTATCAAGAAATTAATATCAAATATATAATACAATCACATAACTCAAACATTTCAATGTCATTGATCTTCTTCTTCATCCAACTCTTTGTCTGTATCATCCAATTCAAATTCAACATTGTAAGGATTGGTCATATCATCATCATCGTCACTGATATCAATTTCGATAATGTCATCATCCACACGCATATCATCTTCATGAACATTAACTCCTACATCATTATGATCTAGTTCCTCCTCTTCAACATCTTCGTCAGGCACATCATCAACTAACTGTTGATCCTGATCATCATCTACATCATCTTCTAGTTCTTCAGTATTTTCTTCTTCCACCACGTTATACTTTACCGGCCTTCCTCTTGGATCATGTCTAAAAACAAATGACCAACCCGGTTTACCTGGAACCTCTGAGTAAAATACCTTCTCACATTGGCTTAGAAGAACATAGGGATCATCTCCAGCTCACTCGATCGACCTTGTATTAACCATGGTAAATCCATCATCATGTTCAATAATAGTTCTCTCAGGATCATTTTCGTTCAATCGTAGCCTATACCATAAGATGACGAACATAACTAATTTGAAGGACTTAAAGTCACACTCAAGTATATCATCCAAAATCTCATAGTATCGATTTTTTGAGACTTCTGGATGTATGTCGCTTCTAGATGAAACATTAGTCACCTAAAAGACTGTAGTTATCCCAGAATCACAAGTTTTCTTCGTGTCATCCATCTTTTTGATTCAAAATTTATGACCATTGCACCACATAGCCTTGTGGTGTTTCACCTACAATATGTCAAATATGTAAAAATTATTGCAATATTGTCAGTTGATAAACATATTTATTCTTGGCCGAATGTATGCAAAGAAAAAAATCTCAACATATATACATCAATATAATTAAAAATAATTAAATAATATGGGTGATTAATATATTTATATGTACATGTTTATCTCTTAAACCATATGCTAAATCAATTTCCCTTGGTGTAACATTGGAATCTCCATTACGATGAGTTGCTTTAACCAATGAAGCCACACCTTGCCATGTTAATGCACGACCAAATTGTTGACATTGTTCAATCCATACTGTCATCCAATCAAGATTGTTTGCGACGTACAAATGTAGTGCATCCCACTCTCAACCAACTGTATAAAAAAAAATGAAATTCACAAATGACGTATAATTAGTTAATTACCACGGTATACGACCTTAATTTATAATTGATGTATATTGAAGATTAATAATTAAATAAGTACAATATACATAAAAACTAAATGTAAAATGTATTCTAATTAATCTCCATGACCATCTTATAATTACCTCTCACTTTCCTCAATCTACCTTTCCCCATCAAGTACTCCCCTTCGAATTTGCTAATGGAGTTGGGATCCCAAATGTGATCTACATGGATCTTTGCTGCAAACTTAGGAAGATATTCAGTAATGTACACTATGGTCTGGTATACCATATATCCCTCAACCATAGAACCCTCAGGATGTTCTTTTTGTCTAACCAAAGCCTTCAAAAATTTCAAGTGCCTCTCAACCATCCACATTGACCTTGTGTGTACAAGTCCACACAATTCAATCTCCTCACTTGGTGTATGAGATAGTGTTCTTGTGCATTGAAAAATGTTGAAAGTAGACACTTTTACATTTCACACATTAGACGAGGAATTTTTCTCTTTCAATAATTTATATCTTCTTTATGGATTCCTTTAGATGAAAACCATCTACAATTGATTCAAGGCACAAATATATTAACGAGATTTAACAAAAATATACAATATATTACATAACAAGTAAAATAAATGGCAATTATAAGATCTATACAACAAATTGAACAAATATTGCTACTTACCTCATGTATTTTCCCAGATCATATATAACTTGCTTGACATTGTTGTCGAAGTTGTCTGGGAGAGATAGAGGTAGAACACACTACAACAATTATAAAATGATCTTTTCATTATTTTTCCAAAAGTAGTAAACATAATACATTGAAAAGTACATGCAGTATACAAATATATATATAATATACCAGAATAATTACCTTAATGAAGGTATGCCAATCATGCGTTTTCATCCTGACCCAAATTCACCTTTCTTTGTTATGATATTGTTTATGTTCGCAACAAATCTTGTGGGAAATTGAATTTTTCGTATAACTTCTTTTATAGCATTGCTTTGTTGCTCCATTAATAACCAAGGAAGGGCACTTATATTAATTTGGTCTCCATCGCTATTTAATTGAATGATATTTTTCATTGCATGATTGGCTTCCTGAATGTCACTACAAATTTTGATAATTTTTTCTTTGTCATGCCTTCCATCTAATATTTTCCATAACATTTATGTTATATTCTTTCTAATATGCATTGTATCAAACAAATGCATAATTTGTAGCTGCTCATAGTAAGGCAACCTAGGACTAAATTGTCTGGGATAACTTTTCAGTCCCTGTGGAAGCCGACCATTAATGCCTTGACGACCTTCATGAAGCATATAAGTTAAACAAATTAACAACGACAATCATTGTCAATTACAACATGAGTAAACACAACACAATATAAAAATATAAAAATATAAATTCCAAACGTATCATATATGATAGATGAACAATTTGATCCAATGTATAACCTTGACGATTAATTCTATTATATTCCAACTTTCATAGGCGAGGTATCATTCTTCGTGGTTTTGATGTAGTCTCTTCTTTCCCATTGAAAATATGTTTTTTAGTAGTTCGATATGATTTCTATGGAGGAAGTGCCTATACTCATCAAACATCTGCTTTCCTAAACTTGTTGAATGACGAGATTTCATCTTTGGACCACAAATTGGACATGCAAATTCTCCCTTTGTTTGAAGACCTGCAAGATCATATATAATTGGATTAAATATGTCAATTTTTATAATTATATATAATGAATAGATTATTTAAAAACATGCATGATATCTACTTATAAAATTAAATATCGTTAAAGTGTCGTCGAACGTTATAACATACCACAAAAATGTGTTAGTCTTGGAGCATCATGAATTGTCCATACAAACATTGCATGGAAATGAAATTGTCTTTGTCCTATTGGTCAAGATACGTCATACATAGTGACGTCATTCCATAACTTTAGTAATTCGTCGATAAGAGGCTCGATATATACATTCATATCTTTAACTTGGTACTTACCTAGTTGAATGAACATAAACATTACATAATTATTATAACCATTTTACTGCAATATATATAAACTAATGCACATGACTATTAAATAAAAAATATATATAAGTCATTATGCAACAAATAAGACAAATGAGATGCTACTACGTTAAAGAAAATTGATGTAAACAAATACATGCAACAATCATTGCCAACATTATGTGTTCCCTCTTTATTGACATCCATGGAAGAATGTTATTGTTGATAACAAAAACAGGCCACATCGAGTAAATAGATCTCAGCTCTCCAAATGGATTGACACCGTCCGCTGCCAATGAAAGCCTAAGATTACGAGGTTCTTCTTTAAAGTGTGGCCATTTTTCCTCCATGTCCCTAAATGCAGAACCATCTACAGGCATTCAAAGAATGTTGTCTCCACTTCTATTCCATGCATGGTAATCCATAAATTGCGCTAAGCTTTCACACCTAAATAATCGTTGCATATGTGGAATAATGAGAATATAACGAAGAACCTTGCGAGACACCTTTTTTGTTAGTTGATCTATTCAATATCTATTGATATGACATTTTGGGCATTCTGTTGCAAATTCATGTTGTTTATGATATATAATATGACCATTGGGACATGCATCTATTGCTTGATACTCCATTCCAATATCTTTCATAATGCTGGAGATAAATCTCGATATGAGCGAGGTAAAATATTTGATGGTGGTAACAAAAATTCACCAATCAATCTACAACAAAAAAATAATTTGTTAATATAAAAAATATTAATGGTTTATATTTCATCATTTATTTACTAGTGATGAACTAACAATAATTAAAATAGATTAAAAAAGATGACATATATGACATACCTTAACATCCATGAGATTGCTATGTTGGATAAACCATTCATAACCTCCAAGTTCACCAACAACAATACAACAGAGAGAAGAGTTGTTTGGGAGCCTTCATAAAGGGGCTCATATGCCTTCTCAAGTACAAGTAAATCATGAACATCATCAAAGTCATCTCGATCATCATGATCAGCTGTGCCACTAAATGTGTCATGGATCAATGTATTTATACCATCATCTTCAACTGTGTTTTCTGGTGCATGATCATCTTCTTCCATAGGATCATTAACTTCATCTTCGATATTCACAGCTCCATGTTACTCTGCTTGCAAAACCACATTCTACGAGCTGTGATAATCCATATCATGTGCCCTAGGGTGTCCCACCTTTATAATAATGATAGACATAAATAAACCATTATCATGATCAAGTGATTATATATATATATAAAATGTTAAAACGATATAAACATTTACAAATTCAATCAATATAAACACATATAATGAACAACTTACCAATGGATGATAATCATGCCCCCCCTTCAACGTGACCATGTTGCCTACAATTTTTCTCAGCTGTTGTGATTAAAAGTCTTCTCGTCTTTAAGCCCTTGCAATTATTGCAAGGACAATAACATTTCCCATCACCCTTTCTTTTCAATCTAGCCCACAATCTAGCAACTGTCTCTTCATTTTGTTCTAGACTAATATTATTTGACATGATTTTTCTTTACCAAGCTTGAATATTTAGATCTTCAAAAAATATCAAACTCACACTCCAATAATTTTTAATTATAGATAGGTAACAAAATCTATTAATTCTGATATTTTATACCAAAAAAATTCGGCATGCAACCACCCCTGCAAAAGAGAAGATAGTTTGAAGTTAATGACCCCAAAAAACACTTTAAAATGCTATTTCTAGAAATTATTAAATTCTGATTTTACTATGATTTCCAACCGTTAGACTCCTAAAATCAGGATATTGAACTTGCACAACAAAATCTGGAAATGAAATTATGAAAATGCACAAGTCTAAAAATGAAATCTGATGAAATGTTGCTTTAAAATATGAATTTCAAACCTGGAAGTACAAATCTAACTTCACAAATGAATTCTATAAATAAAATAGTATGGCATAATAAAGAGTTTCATTTGAAGTGGACCACCCTATTATATGCCTTGATAAAGTTAAAAGATCTATGAATATAATCTACAATATAGCCTACATAGTCATCAGTCTTATTCACATCCCTGCTTTGGATATCAATAGGCAACACCATTAGATGGCCTCCTTGAAAGTTCAATCCATTAAGGGAATAATGAGAGGGTCTTCCTTAATGATTACATCCATCTGACAAAAAATAGTGTATGGTTGAATAAGGATGATATCATTTTGAAAGGCTAAAATGATTGTTGAGACCAATCCTAACATATTTATGTTGAATACAATACATACAAACAATCTTGTATAGACCTTCACTTCCACACTCTGGACAAAATTGTTTTGTAAGGACAATACTTCATTTTCCTAGTTTTGTAGGTTAAGCTAAATCTTGTTCTCACAAGCAACTTCAAATGTCTCATACACTTCCATCTACTTATGAAGCAAGCCTCTATCTAAAATGACTTCACCATTACAATAGTGCTTCAAAATATCATAGGGCCATCCTCTGGTTTTATATGTCAAATCTATTGCCATTTGTATTGAATTTTCTTCCATCCATGTAATTCATGTCTTTGGTCACAATGTTTATTCTCGAATCCATATACAATTTCCTCCCTCCTATTGACATAGACTCAATATGGAATACTATCTTGACTTTTAAGCTAAATATTAAAAATTGATTAGAGCTTATACTATGCAAAGGAGAATAAGAATAAACTGTAACCTTATCAACAATTGAAATAGATAAGGGGTCACTCTATTCTACACATATTCACATAGACAATGAACATGATATTTGGGGTTCCTACTCTTACTTTTTTCTGTTTATTTATATAATAAGGTTACACTACAATATTTTTGTTCTCTTTTTATCTGTTCTAGCTCCTATTTCCTCTGATACATTCAATCATACTTGTATTGTGCTTCCTGTAAGAACATTATATCATGACTGAATGAAAACAATGTTCAATGCCATGAGGCCCAAATGATATTCATGTATTGGTCTTGAAATGTTATCAAATTGAGACTAGTCATTGTTATATAGTATCAAAGTTTCATTGATACTATTGGTTAGTATGATTTCTAATGTGAATTGATTAAAGATTGATAACCTATATATTCATAGGGTCTAATCATTATGTTTGACAGTGTATTGGTCAGTTTACTGTCCAATGTTATTTGCAAAATAAAATATAGTAAAATATAAAACAATGATCTTTTCTATCTACTCCACTGTAAATAATAAAGATTGTAGAAATTTCCTTCCAATTTAAGTGTTGGAAGTCTTTATTATTTACAGTGGAGTAGATAGAAAAGATCAATGTTTTATATTTTAATATATTTTATTTTTCATTGTATTTGATCAACAAATATAGTTTGATAATGATTCTTGCAGATATAAACTACATTTGTATGATGCTTGATGTTATACCCATGTCCACTAGTTATCACCATAATTTTTATTATTATGTATATGCAATATAGGGATACTATAGAGGTAAGGAGCAACGAGCAAAGAAAAAAAATTTAAGGAAATGGACTTCAAAGAAAGGCATGACACTTTACTATAGATTCCCAAGGAGATCACAGTCATGACTATTCAAATAAACAATGATTAGTCCATGTCATAACCATGAAGAGGGCATTGAAATTAATAATAATAGTGATAGGGTAATGTGACGAACTTTAAAAGATACATAAAGAAAAGTAACTGAGCAGTCAAGAGGGCTTTTAAAAGATCACAAATCTTGTCAAGGGTTCATTTTCTTCATAGCAGTATGGTAAACTAATAAATATTTCCATCTCACAAAGTTTTAAAAGAGAACAACCTACAAGTGTATTAAGGAGTGCATGGACAATATCTCAAGGAGCTACCACAATTAATTTCTCCAAGTGTTATGCAAGGCCATTGAAATCAAATGAATAAACTCATGCATAAGCTAAAAGACAAAGGATAGTTAAGTTGCTAGAGGGTAGGTATCACAAAGGAAATGGGATCACTTTCAAAAAAGATGATGTTTCTAAAGGATCTCCCATTATGTTTATTAAAGACTTACAGAGATATGACAGTCATATGTCATTGTCAAAAAGTAGCAAAGGTTTTGAATGATCTTGCATAATAGGAAGGAGAGGACAACATTTACACTAAAGGAGTTTATATATTCCATAGAAGAAGGTCATATGATTTCCATGAGAAAATATTGAAATAAGTTGCATACTTTACAATGAAAACCATGAAAAAAAATCCTATGATGCACTTTTATGCTTTTTGCTTCATTTTTTCTAATAAGGCCAAATACTTTATTTAAGTGTCTGAATCTACCACATAGAGATTAAATATGCCTACTCTCAAATAGAGTTGAATTATATAAACAATAGTCAGATGCCTCCCTTAACATAAAAGACAATCTAAAGTACTAAGGAATTTTATATCCTTTATAAGAGATTGCTTTTAACCAGTTAAAAACTTGAGAGGGTAATACACAGATTGCAAGGAAAGTTAAAAATTTATCATAAGTAGCTCAATCCAAAAGGAAAAAATTAAGCATGGAAAAGCATGAGTAGGTTGACCAGCTTCACTAAAAGCACAAGTTATTGTTTATAACATCTTACCTGGATATTACTTGATAAGGTAAGGAGTGCTCTTTTCCACTCAATTTCATATGGTGGCATATCTACACACAAATCACCAAATTGTCAAATAACTAAATAAATTGTATTACTTAATAAAGTTGTTACAACATGCCATTCATGTCAAAATCAATTCTTCTTACCACAAAAAGTTTGGTTTCCAATTTGGCAGGTTCATCTTTTGATTCCTGTATCAACTTATGAAGGAATTTGGCAACTTATACTTCTACATGAGGAGACAATTTCATCTTGTAAATAGTTCCAAAGTACAAAATAAATAAAAATCATATAATCTGCATGATAGTTATAGCTTACTAGATGTTTGGTAGCATCTAAAAAGTTTAAGTAAACTAAGAAAAATAGAGAGGCCTTGACCTTCATTTTTTCATTTTTTAGTTTGTTGCTCTAAATATCTCACAATATTTAGAAATTGGTTGCTTTCTTTCTTTCTTGTTCAAATTAAAAATATATACATTTGTATAGAGTCAAGATGAATTCAAGAACTTCAGGTAACAGATATACCATAACTACTTTTATAAGACACTGGCATCTAAGGTCTAAAATCTATTTCTGAAACTTAGCAAAGGGAAAAATACATCTTTATGAAGTAGTCTTCAAAAATATCATAGCTAAATGGCTCTAACTATCAACTATCAAACATTCCCAATTCTTTGTTCAACCCTTTAGGCTTGAATCTTGACAGTTATTTCACTCTATAGCTATCCCTATGCCTTTGATATTATCTAGTTATGGCTCCCAAATCTATTGAAAATTGATCATTAGGGTTAAAATTGAAACCTTGCAAATATAATCTTTGTCCAAATCCATCAAGAATTTTCCATCAGTTATAAACAATTCCCTTATAAAGAATTTGTGAAGTCAGGTCTAAAATTTGGAAATGAAATTATGAAAATGCACAAGGCTAAAAATGAAATATGATGAGATGCTTTAAAATATGATTTTCAAACCTGGAAGTACAAATTTGACTTCACAAATGAATTCTGGAAAAATACTATGACTACCCTCAACCTGGCGATATCTTCTTGTTTTTTCTGATTTTTCCCAAGAAAATTGTTGAGCAAAACACTGTCGCAATAAATAGTTGAGCTCAGTTTTATTTATGTCGGCCACAATTTAACTTTGCAAGTCCGTCAAAATTTCGGCGAAAAATCTTCGTCAAAATTCCAACGAATGTCGAGGATAAATTTTTTTAAAAATGAAAAATTCACATTGAATATCACAAGTACCCGACGATACATTTGATTATACAACTTTTGTCAGATTTTTCAATCAAATGAGTTAGTGCAAGGATAGAATCCTTGCCTTGGTAAAACCATCTCCCAACCATGTCTTCTTAAAATATTTGAGGGCCCTTAATAGTGATGTTGCTATGATATATTCTATGGGTGGAACAAGATTGCCAAATTCTTATGACACTACCATTAGGGCAGAAAATCGCTTAATTCAAACTAGTAAAATAGCTTCAAGGCCTCTAATGCCTCTATTCCTAGAGATTCCACATCAACAACCCATCTTCGCTCCTATTCCCATTGCATCTACCTGTCAATCATCTACCTCTAATACCCCTTCAAATTAACTACATGATGCTAAATATCTATTACAAAACTTTGATAATGAACCGGTGATGATAAAGAGACAATAAGCTCAAAACAATAGGCCTTATTAGCCACATAATCAAGCTTATCAAGAAAATAGACAAATCTACCAAGGAAACACAAAAGGGCAACATCAATGGAATCATGTCAAGCCTCTCAACATATTCAATCCAGTTGTTGCTACTACCTCAAAGGCCATCATTCCAATACAAAACAATCTAGCTCAAGAGCATGCTTGTGGTGTTACCCATGCAAGCAAGAACATAATTAAAATGCACGTCAAAATGGAGAGTTTGTTTAAACTTTGATGGTCCAAAATGAACCATCACCTTCAAGACAATAATTTGAACCAAATCATGCAATTGTCGGTAAGCAAGATCATATGCCAAGAGATTCCACATTGGTCAACTAGAATGATGTCAATTTCTATGGTTTAAATCAATTGAATACCAATGTAGTTTCCCAAAACACAAGATTAAAGAAAAGAGTGATGGAAGGTAGGACACCTTCCATGCTTAATCATGCATCAATTTTCCAACCATCCCAAGGTGCTACACATGAAAGTGCACTAGGTAGGGAAATTGTATTCCCACCTAATCAAACTACTAGCAAAGGTAATAAAGCACTAGATTAACCTCTGATTAGCCAATCAACAAAGAAGGCCTTGCTATTACAAAGGTTACTCATTCTCCCTTTAATATTGTTGATCAAATGAAGAAGGTTAACTTAAATATCACCATATGGGAGGCTTTTATCCATCCTGTATCACAGGGATTTACTATAAGATGCCTTGGAAGGACTCAATCGACCAAGTAGTGTGTCAAAAAAAGAAGGAACAACTCCAGTCAACCTAGTGCAACCCAAAGAAGAGGGGAATTCAAGTAAAATCAGTAATACAACTCCCTTTTATATGTCTTTAATCATTGGAGATTATTTATTCCATAATTGTATGATAGACTCGGGGGCCAACAATTCTGTTATGCCAAAGGAAATAGCTGATCTCCTTGGCATCAAGTATGAGCCAATGTCAAAGGGTGTTGTACAATTGGATGGTACTATTGTCAAGACAATTGGAGATGGAAGGTTTAAATTAACTCTACGTGCATGCCTAGGTTGCACAGTTTTGCAAGACATATTTGTCATTGACCTTGCTTTCTTTTTCATCTTCTTATCTAGAGAATTCACTACTAAAATAGGTGGGCACATATCTTTTTGATTGGTCTCACATGTTGTTTAGAAAAAGATATGGTACGAAAGTGACCATCAAAGAAGAACCTATTGCCAAAGATATTATAGAACCTCACTATACCTAGCTTCATAGATATGAATTGCACATTGCATGATGAAGGGGAAAGTGTATTGTTCATGAACCTACCAATCCTTGGGAGAAGGTCCCTAATTGTCTGCTTGATGAATGGGGAAATTCTTTCCAATTTTATCCATGCTATGAAGCAAAAGAGACTAGATTGGGTACATATTGCATACATGAGGAGAACACTCCTATCCCCAACCTTATGAAGGCTCAACAAGACATAAGTGGTGTGTGGAAGTTATTTTTGATGGCTCGAGGAACAAAAATGTCAATGGTGTTGGTGTGATGTTGGTATCTTCAATTTGTGAGAAGTATTACTTCTCATTTAGGCTTTAATCCAGTTGCACCAACAATGTGACTGAGTATGAGGCTCTAATCCAAGGTCTCCAACTTGCACAATATAGGGAATTAAGACCTTGCAAGCCTTCAATGATGTGATTTGGTTGCAATTTTGATACCGATAGAAAATTTATATTAATTCAACTGAGTTGATAGGAAAATTGAGATTCAAATAAAAATTGATAATGGATATCAAAATTAAAATTGATATAAAATTTGATATTGATATCAATATCAAATATGATATGAATTTTAAGTTTGATAGCCATTAATATGAATTTTCATATATCAATTTCAATTTTAATAAGATCAATTCAATTAAATTGATATTAAATTATCAATATTCATATCAAATTTGATATTCATTATCAATATTCATATCAAATTTGATATTCATTATCAATTTTCATAGACTATTAAATTGGATACTAATTCAATTGAATTAGTATATAAAGTCATCATATATGTTTATTTCAATATCAATATTATCAATTGAATTGATATCAAATTTGATATACATTTAATATTACAATCAATTTAATTTATCCATTAAATAAATATTCATATCATTTTATTTTTATATTTATCCATTATAAATTTCATATTTCAAAATTATGTGGCTTGAAGTTGATGATGCATAGAATTAAAAAAATCTAACACATCTCCATAAATTAAATTTGAAACGTGGGTTCCAACATTGTTGGAGTTGGTAGTCAATCATGAAGGAAAGTGACTTGAGAAAGCATCACATTAACATCTATTGTGTGTGTACCATCACTATAGTTGGAAGTTTATCATGGTATGGTATTGTATGTTAGGCATGCTATTTTGTATGAAGAATAGTTATTGCCATGGAATTATATCTTGTGTTAATTTCTTTGTTGGTTGATTCATGTCCTATAGCTCAATCTTTGGTGGCTAAGGGGTAGGACTGTGCTTTTGATGGCTCTTTAGTTTCTAGAGATGGTGGTGGTGATGGACTATTGTTGAAGTTATAGGCAAAGGATATCAAGGGTTTGAACCTTTTCACTCTTATTATGTCCCTAGCTCTATTGATGGAAGGTAAGGATATTATGCTTTACGGCTTAGATGTTTTTGTTTAAAGGTAAGGATATTATGCTTTACGTCTTAGATGTTTCAACCTTTTCACTCCTATTATGTCCCTAGCTCTATTGATGGAAGGTAAGGATATTATGCTTTGCGTCTTAGATGTTTTTGTTGAGAGGAAGTTGAGGAATTCACTTATGAGAATATTTATTGGGTCTAGACCAAATATTGAGATTTTCAAATAATCGACTCAATGTAAATAGAAAATTCGAGGCCATTTTGAGATTGCAACTTTGGTCAAGGATTTTTGCTTGATCTCCTTCACAAACCATTAATATGGAACTCAAACTCTCTTAGATGGTCCATGGTTTCTAGGTAAGAATGGTTTATCCTCAAAGAATAATTGTTGGGTTTTGATCCTAAGAAGGAATGCATCAATATGATTGTGATTTGGGTGAGGTTTTCTAGTTTGCCTTTGGATTTCTAGGAGGAGGAGGTCTTCATATGTATTATCAACTTATTTGAGGAGCTTATCATGGTGGATGCAATCACAAAATCTAAGAAAATATTATTGTTTGCAAGATTATGTGCTTATGCAAAGGTCAATAAGGTTCTCCCTTCTTTAGTTAGCCTATCTTCAAAATGGATGTAATGATTGAGCTTTGAGAAGTCCATGGTTGTTAGCCATTATTTCCTTAAATCTGGTCATGTAGTGTTGGAATGCATGTGCAACAAGAAAAAGCCATCTTTTCAGAGGAAAAAGGTGCAATATCTACCTTCCCAACCTCATGAGAGGCCTTAGGAGAACTATTGTGTGGAGAAAAGTCCTTTTTAGATGAAATGATTGATGCTTCCAAGGCCCTTCTAGAAGTGGTGTTGAATGAAGGTTGTAAGGGAATGAAATCTAAATAAATGTTTGGATGAGGCCCAAGATAGTTGTGTCTCCAGCCCCACAAATGAGTTGTGTCTCTTGTTTATGGTCCCTTGTTTACTTCCAAAATAAAGAGAAACACTTAAGAAAAGGAGAACAACACAAAAGCACTTTTACTCCATGGATAAGGTCCAATGCTCATTGGAACATTTTAGTTTCAAACTATCTTGATTTAGCTGGTCTCCTATGATCCTTGGGTTGTGAACCCTAGGTTTGTTACTTTTAGCTGCTTTACTGATTGTGTGTTGTTTTAATGCAACCTTAGAGCTATTTGTATCTTCTTGTTGCTTTGCTGAGCTGTGTTGTCATATCCTTCTTGTACACAAGAGTAAAATGCATCTTTACCACTAAATAAGAAAAAATACTATAACATGCTTTTAATAAATAACATAGATATTTTATCCCATTTGATACTATAAGATTCAATGCTATTAAGAGATAACACATACAAGTATTTCAATAACATAATGCAGATAAAATTGATGGTTCAAAGAGAATAAATCTCATTTGCAACGCACTTCTAAATCTATGCAATGAAATACTCTATCATCCCATAGATATGAACTTCATGTCTACACGATCTTCTTTTTTCAGATTGCATTGAATTGAGATGCCATGGTCTAGGAACGAGATGTCTTGATAATGCACTTTTGGCACACAACTGCAGCTGCAGATCCAACTAAAGGACCCACCCAGAATATCCACTGCAAAATAATAAATTTATTTTTTCAACAAATACAATGGGTATTGAAAAATAAAAGATTGAAAAAATTGATTGCATTGTCATCATCTTACATGGTCCTCCCATGATTGTTTATGCCCAGAAACAATAGCTGCTCCAAAGCTCCTGGCAGGGTTGATGCCTGTACCAGTAATTGGAATTGTTGCCAAATGAACCATGAATACTGCAAATCCTATTGAAAGGGGAGCCAATACCTGTAACCAACTTACATATTAATGATAATAGCTTTTTACAATCTATAGTGATAATTGTTTGACGGTTTTTGGATTAGATTGTGTGAATATTTTTTGCATCAACGTTTTGGATCACACTCCGTGATCCATCATCAAAATGAAAATGAGAGCACAAGAATCACAGAGTGTGATCCGAAACGTTGATGCAAAAAATATTCACACAATCTAATCCAGAAACCGTCAAGCAACTTACATATTAGTTATCTATGCTGAACTTAATGTAAAATAATATCTTATAGCTGTGTAAAATAATATCTTATAGCTGTCTAAAAGCTACGAAGTTCAATATAGAGTGGTATATAGTATTTGTTTACAGGTATATGGGCATTAAGAGTAGCAAGATTAGGATCAGTTGCAGAGAAGACAGTGTAGACTACGACAAAGGTGCCAATTATCTCTGCAGTCAAGGCTGTTCCCTGTGTATAACCATGTGTCACCTTGTTGGCTCCTCCTCCTGTCATGTAGTAAGTGCTTTGTAGGGCTTTCACCATTGCCACTCCACACACTGCACCCAAAGACTGTGCCACCATGTATAACACTGCTCTGTTTACAGATATCTTTCTCGCAAGTAACAGCCCAAATGTAACAGCAGGATTTATGTGACCACCTGCACAAATGTTTACACAAAGTGTATATGTAAACATACATATGAGATCTACATTCATGAACTTGCATTTTACCAGATTAAAAATACAATGTCTGAGATTTTTAAATTCAATTTGATCGAAGTTTGTCTTATAGGTTTTTAATTACATGTATGTACAGTATATAAATTTTTATATCAAATAGTTCTCAGAATTTATCCTTTTAAAAACCCATTTCTATCTTAATGATTTCAATTACTTCTCTTGATATCTCTATTTGCATTCATCACTCTTACCTCTAAAAAGATATATTAATATTTACATCAATTAACAGTTTATTCTCTAAAGCTTTCCAGGGTAGAGAGGATGGTTATGGTAGCATATTCAATTCTTCTAAATTTACTTTTGTATAAATGAAAGACAGTTTGAAATGATAGTGAAACTTTCATAGATAACACAGAGATGATTTAATTATGAAAAGATAAAGCTTTATTGGAATATTTCAATTCCTCACAAATGAAAAAAAACTATTCTATTCTTATGTGCCAAAGAAATCTACTTTATTCTTCTTTTATTCTATTCTCTAAGACCTAGAATTTAGATTTTTTTGACAACTTTCTCATCTACTAAGTGTTTCATTTGCATTGGCACTATTCTATTCTTTCTATTTACACTATAGTGATAGATTAACACTACAGAAAACACCAATGATGGTCATAGATTCAATTCCCCTGAACTTACCCCTGCATAAGTGGAAGATAGCTTGAAATGATATTGAAACTTTCCTAGATATTACTTTTAATATGAAGTGAATTTTCTTGACAATGCAGAGCTGACTTAATTATGAAAGGATAAAGCTTTTATTGAGATATTTCAATTCCTTACAAATGATAAAATTTTATTCTATTCTTATGTACCAAAAAACCTACTTTATTCTTCTTTTATTCTATTCTTTAAGATCTACAATTTAGATTTTCTTACAACTTTCTCATCTACTGAGTGTTTCATTTGCATTGGTACTATTCTATTATTTCTATTTACACTATAGTGATAGATTAACACTACAGAAAACATGAATGGTGGTCATAGATTCAATTCTCCTGAATTTACCCCTACATAAATGGAAGGCACCTTGAAATGATAGTGAGACTTTCATAAATATTAGTTTTAATACGAAGTGATTTTTTTATATAATGTAAAACTGACTTAATTATTAAATCACAAAAAATTATTTATTATTTATCTATAAGAAATATTTCAATTTTTCACAAATGACTAAATTTTATTCTATTATTATGTAGCAAAAGAATTTACTTTATTCTTCCTTTTTCCTATTCCAATCAGATCTAGAATTTACATCTAGACTGCTGAGTATTTCATTTCTATTGGAACTATTCTATTCTTTCTTTTTAGGCTTTTATTATAGATTAACACTATAGAAAGCATTAATGATGGTCACAGATTCACTTCTTTTTAATTTACCCTGTATAAGTGGAAGACAACTTGCAACTTTCATTACGTCCAGAGAGATTTTTCAGTTGCAGAATAGGGTTTAAAAGGGCTGTAATTAAATCAAAAAAGCATAAAACAAATCGGCAGCTTCTTATTGATTGCAAAAAAATCACCACTGCTTTTATGCTTTTCTTTCCAATTTGATTCAACGAAACAGACCCACCAAAAAATTCCCAATAGTTTTTCTATATAAATCCTTCTAGATCTTTCCTCATTAAGCTGCCAAAAATTCGCAGCCATGGCCATGCAAGTAGCAGAAGATCAGAGAGCAGGAGCAGAGGTGTACTAAGGTTAATTTAGGGTTTTCTTTTCTTTCTTTTGAAATATTTTTAATGTCAATATAGTAATGCAAACTAACTATCCAAACACATAAATTTTGGCATTAAAATTACACGGAAAGAAAGAAAAGAAAGCATTAAAAATACATGGAAAGAAAGAAAAGAAAACCCTAAATGAACCTGCTCTCTGATCTTCAGCTACTTACATGACCAGGGCTGGGAATTTTTTGCAGGTTAACGACCAACTTTGTAAGCAATTTTAGTATCCCTAGAGGGATTTACATAGAAAAACTATTGGGAATTTTTTGGTGGGTCTGTTTTGTTGAATCAAATTGGAAAGTTGCTGATGCTGCGATGGGCAGAGGGAAAAATGCATAAAAGCATTGCTTTGTTTTTTTGAAAGCGATTCGCACTTTTAAACCCCATTCTGCAACTGTTAAACACCTCTCCGCGTAATAATACTTGAATAGCCTATTTTAATCGAGTGGCATTAAAATAGCATTACTAAGCTATACAGAACTTGCAGGCAGAATAATTAGTACTAAGCAAATAATATAAAAGATTCTACATCCCAGTCAGGAGAAACAAATCGCCTTAGGGAAAAATATGAATATGTTGATAACCTTAAATTCCATTGATGAACTCCTGAATATCTTGCATTAGCCAAACAATAAAATAAAAATAAGAAATCATTGTTTGGCTTTATCTTTCTGGGTCTAGCTGAATATTACCAGAAACTCCTGCTGTGCAATACACAAGCACGAAAACCATTCCTCCAAATGCCCATGTAATTCCCAGAACGCCCACCCCTCCACATGGATTCTGTTTACTAATGCTGTGGGCATGACCTATCACAGTTGCAATGTTATTTTAAAAAACAATGTCGTGAAAGCAAGTTGTTAGATTCAACTGTATATGTTTTTCAGTTACATTTTGCATCACATTCTGTAATCTATCATTTTTTCCTTTTCCATCACAGAATATGATTCAAAACGTAGATTGAAAAACATACACAATTGAATCCCAAAACTTACTTTCACAACTTCGTCAACTGAAAAACTCATACCCAAAACAATATCGTTGCAACAAACTCTGTTATGATGGCTCTGCAAAATGACCACTGCCTATATTCCTTCAAATTCACAAGCAGAGCAGGCGAGTCCTCTTGCTGTGTCATATTAATTCAATGATGTTCTTACAATAAGTTATTCTCCATTATCAAACGTACTATTTTTATATCAAATAGTTCTCAGAATTTGTCCTTTTTTAAAATCCATTTCTATTTTAGTCATTTCAATTATTTTTCTTAATAACTCTATTTATATTCATCACTCTTACTTCTAAAACAAATATACTAAAATTTAATTCAATTAACAGTTTATTCTTTAAAGCTTTTAAAGGTAGATTGGATGGTCAAGTCAGAAGAAAACATGAATGATGGCTGTATATTCAATTCTTCTGAATTTACTCGTATAAGGAAGGCAGCTTGAAATGATAGTGAAACTTTCATAAATTATACTTTTACTTTTAATATGAAGTGAATTTTCTTGATAATAAAAAGCTGACTTAATTATAAAAGGATAAGATTTTATTCTATTATTTTATCTCCAAAAAATATTCTAATTTTTTACAAATGAAAAAGAAAATATTCTATCTCATGTACCTAAAGCAATCTACTTTTTTCTTCTTTTATTCTATTCCCATAGACCTAGCACCTTTTTATTCTATTCCCATAGACCTAGCACCTGGATTATTTTACAAATTTCTCATTTTCATTTGTATTGGCACTTGTCTATTCTTTCTATTTACACTATAATTATATATTAACACTACCTAAAATGGTCATAGATTCAATTCCCCTAAATTTACCCCTACATAAGTGGAAGACACCTTGAAATGATGACGAAACTTTCATACATATTAATTTCAATATGAAGTGATTTTTTTGACAATTCAAAGCTGACTTGATAATAAAAGGATAAAGCTTTATTCTATTATTTTATCTACAAAATGACAAAATTTTATTCTATTTTTATGTACTAAAGAAATCTACTTCATTCTTCTTTTATTCTATCCCTAAGACCTAGAAATTAGATTTTTTTATAGCTTTCTCATCTACATACTGAGCATTTCATTTGTATTGGCACTACTCAATTATTTTTGTTTACCCAAACATGAATCATGACCACATATTCAATTCCACTAAATTTACCTTCACATAAATCAGCTTGAAATGATAGTAAAATTTTCATAAATATTACTTTTGATATGAAGTGAATTTTCTTGATAACGTTTTATCTATAGAAAATATTTTAGTTCTTCACAAATGACTAAACATTTTTCTAGTCAAATCTATGCTATTGAATTTACCTTCGTATCATTGGAA
Source organism: Sequoiadendron giganteum (assembly GCA_007115665.2). NCBI lineage: Eukaryota > Viridiplantae > Streptophyta > Pinopsida > Cupressales > Cupressaceae > Sequoiadendron > Sequoiadendron giganteum. Next base: position 492,576,446 of record CM021107.1, read on the forward strand.
GTAAGCTTGAAATGATAGTGAAACTTTCATATATAAATGTTTTGATATAAAATGAATTATCTTGATAACACTGAGTTATCTTAATTATTAAATCATAAAACTTTACTCTATTATTTATCTATGAGAAATATTCTAATTCCTCAAAAATGACTAAATTTATTACATTCTTATGTACCAAAGAGATCTACTTTATTCTTTATTTATTATATTCCCTAAGACCTAAAATTTATAATATTTTTTACCGTTTGTTCATCTAAACTATTGGACATTTCATTTGTATTGGCACTATTCTATTATTTCTATTTACACTCTAAATATAGATTAATACTATAGAAAACAATCCATCTGTTATAAAAAAATTCAAGGACTCAACTTTAATTTTTAGATATTATAAAAAAATGTTTCGATTAATAGGGAAAAACAAGTTTTGAAGGGATCCAAAACCCTTTACAATAAAAGACACAAAATGTTGCCTCAAAGGATAATCAGAACAAACCACCACCAACAACCCACCAGCCAAAACACACCCAAACAATGGTGCTAAACAAAGACACCCAACAACCAAAAAACACCCAAGCAATGGTGCTAAACAAAGATAGGACCCTAGTCAACCAACAACACCCAACAACAAACAAAGAACAAAAAGAACGAAACGGACACCCCAACCCAACCGAAAAGCAACAACAATAAAGACAAACTAAAATTAATTATAAAAAAATATTAAACTATAGTTTAATTGAAAATTAATTATTATTAAAAAATATTCTTAAATTATGTTGTAATTAGAAATTAATTATTAGCCAATTAATATTGTATTAATGTATTTTTTTATTTAATAA
>CM021107.1:492577384-492608456 GCA_007115665.2 Sequoiadendron giganteum
TGATGGGATCAAATGATGTGATGTATGCATAGGAAGATCAGGATGGACACTTTTACCAACCCCTACTCCTCGGGCAGCACCTGTAGTACCCTGATCATGGCCACCAACATCATGAGGAAGCAAAAAATCCTATAAAAACAACACATGTTTTAGTTCATGACATAAAAGAGTACAAAATATAAAACCATGAATAAACTTATGTTATAATTAAAGACCTCATGACAAATTACTTACAAGTTTTGTGCTCTCTTAGTCAATATTTTAACCCTCTCTCTTATCTCATCTATTTGATGCACTATAAATAACAACTGAAGGATTTCTTCATTGCATTTTTTTTGGGTCTTCCTTATCATATCAAGAGGGTTTGTTGAATATGCGATGTCATCATCACATAATAGTGACTACACCTCCCTATGGATGCTCTCCTCTACTACTGGTTCCTTTCCCCGATCAGCCGACTGCAACAAGAATATTAAAAACACTATCAAAATTAACCCAATAAACTCATGAAAAAAACATAATAATATAACATTTTGCTTGTATCTAATTTGTACAATTACAGTGAGGTAAACCTGTCGAGTAGAAGTGCCTAAAGATGGATTGTGATCTGAGCTTTGGGTCAGAGCCTTCCCCATATGATCAATGTCCCACTGTGACAAAAATTAAATATAAAAAATATTACCGAAATGAAATCAATAGACTTATGAAAAAAAACATAATAATAAAATGGTATATTAGAGTCATTAATTGGAGGTTGGCTAAAATGGTATATATTACACACCACCCCCATAGTAACTATGTTAGTATCTAAGTGATTCAAATTGTAATCGATTAGCAACTCTTCCCCTGCAATTATTGATTTTATCGTACATACGAATACATGGTTTCCCTTGCACGCCTCGAATATGCAATTGGGTTTCTTATTTGTTGACCTAGGTCATGTATTGTTTATAAACCTTGCAATATTCCCTGATGCTTTTGGCCTTCCATCAATGTACATAGCCACTCCTTTATTTTGATCCTTATCTTTTAGCTATATATAATTTGCTGACAGTGCATACCTATGCATACTTCATGTATATCAAACCAACTACATCTAATCTTTGTAACTGTAACAGGGTCCAACATACTCCATCAATTCGATAACTTTTTCATAACAAACCTTTATGTCATCCATGCAAAATAGGCCCAAACCATGTAATGACAATGGTGCTATGCAATATATCCTCTTGTTGACACAAAAATCAATGTTTATTGGAGGAAGTTCCTTGGGTACCCATTGTTTCCATAGATGTTTGTACCTCAAGGGAACCTCGATGTCACCTATGCTCTCATCATCATAAGAACATGAGCCCCCTTCAACAAGAAAAAATTCCATGCATTTACGGAATTTTATTCTAATATTTTGACCTCTAGTTGATCTCCCTCTTTTAGACCTACTACATGTCTCGCTTTCCTCTTCTCTTCCTAAATTTCCCTCGCTCGAGGAAGACAAATCTGAAAAATACCTATTTGGTGGTACTTGCACTCATAAGGATGTTGGATGAAGTTCTTTCATGGTGATATGATCCCTAGGTGACATTATGATTAATCTATCATTTCATTGCTAGAATTTGATAGGTTATAAGGTAATCAAGTCTTGATAGATTGCAAATTATTGTTACTACCGTCCAAATGCGTCCATCACAAATCAAATCTACTTAACGTTTTAACTCCCAAACTTTGTAACAAGTGTTAAATGTGACTATGGTCCACCAGTTACACAACCAAGGCCTCAAATGTATTCTCTAATTGTAATCAAAGGAATTTTTCTCTTCATTCAAATAAATAAACTTGAAGGGAAAACACCACCAAGTGGTTTATTGGACACATACATGACAAAAAATAGAAGAAAATTTACATTTAATTTTCATATGTCTAAGTGGTTAACGGGGAGGGAGTGTGTACTAGGCCTGGTTAAGTCATCATAAGTTTATGCTTTAGAAATAAAAAATGTTTAAGTCATCTTAAATCTTCCTATGTTTAATTGCTAGGAGACTTTTGGTATGTTTTAAGGTAGGATGAGTGGTTGCATCAATGTTCTAGTTCTCTATGACAAGGTTTCAACATCTTCAAATAGTGAAAGTTAGTGCTCATAGTCATTTGAAACAAAAATATTTTGATTATGTATGATGGTAGGATTTGATAACTTAAAAGAATTGGCTACCCAACAAACTTAAAGTTGAAAGAAACTTTTTTAGTTTAAGGGGTTAGCACTTTATTTCATCTTTGCATATTGGATTGATTCTTCAAATGATGCATTTATTATCCCACTTCTATCATATTGTATTCCCATACCATTGCAATTGTTGGAGGAGTTGATGCCAACATTTCATATCCAATACCAAGTTCTTGAAGCAATTTTCTATGTTTTTACTATTTTTCTGAAGTTCTTTTGTGTTATATGGATCTATACAAGCTTGAAATGCTCTAAGATCATTTTTGTAGATAAATATATGTGTTCCCTTTCATTTGAATTTGTTTTGAAGTGCTAAATCACTATTTTGTGGGAGAAAACAATCAAATACAGGGACTTCCCTATTTTGCCTGTGTAAGGGTTTGAGGGCTAAATAGAAAAAATAGAAAAAACATCCACCAACCTACCCATTGTAGTGGAACTGTAACTCAGTGGATTGGTGTGCAACATGGTATGATAGAGGTTCCTTGCATTTAGGGGTCTATTAAAGCAAGAAACTTGTCATTGAATTGATGCCCTAGGGTTGACAGGGGCATTTTTCTTATGAATTTGTGGTTGTTAAGTCAGGGTTTATCAATTTGATGGATATCTTGGTAGAGTCATGGTGACACTATTTGATGGTCCAATCTCTACTTCAAAACAAAAATATCTCTAACAACTCTAAGAGCTATAATGGGATGACATTAAAGGAACCTTCATATGAAGGATATTCTAATGAAGGACCTTTGAATTAAGGTCTTCATTTGAAGGTCCTTCATGCAAAGGTTCCTTTTATAAAGCATTTTGGACATGAAATATTTAAAATAAAAAATACCTTCATTTGAAAGTCTTGACATGGCATCATTTTTTAATGAAGGTTCTTCATTCAAAGGTCATGACGACATCACCTTCAAATGAAGGTTCTTCATTCAACTGGTATTTTGTAATTTTGAAATTTTGGGATTATTTTTTTGCCTCATCCCACAAGTGGGACACACTATTGTGCAATCACTCATTAACAAAGAGATGAATCTGTGATAATAATTTAGGGTTAAAAATAAATCCATTTGAGCCTTTTATAAATGAAAGGACATTGATGCAATCATATGCCTTGTCAAAGTTTTAACTTAATAGTAAGGGCATCATGAGTAGTTTGTTGGGCCCATTCAACAATCTCTGATGCAAGGATTGAATTGTCTAGAATGTATCTACTATCAAGAAAGCCAATTTTTTTACCTGTATGACTATATCTCAAGTAATAGGTTTAATTGTGATGGCAATGATATTGACAAAGATTTTATAATCTAGGTGAGAAGCATAATTGGCCACCATCCTAGGAAAGATTCTTCATTCTCACTTTTAGGTGTTAAAATTTAACAATACCTTGATTGATGAAAGAGGCCAAAGAGCCTTTCTCCATGGTATCCAAGTACACATAGCAATGGACTTCTCTTATACGGTTGGACATGGTTTAAAGAACTTAGCTAGGAATTATTCATTTAACCTAAGGTTTTCTCATAATGCCATCATTGGAAAAGTATGATCAAATTCTTCTATTATGAAGAATTTGAGTTCTTCAAAGATTATATTCCTCTATTCATAATTTTTAAGGGTTGTGTGTGGAGGAGATTATCACTACCAAGAAGGGATGAGACCTTTCCTTGCATATGTTTGTGGTGGAGGTATTAAAGAAGAATTGTATGCCTCTATTTCCATTCATTAGATCTAGCTTAGCCTAGCATATACTTGGGCTCCTTTTCCCCTATAAACTTCCATTTTTTTGAGTTTATGTTATGTAAGCGTAATTCCATGCTATGTTGAAATATAAGAGGTGGAGGAGGCCAAAAGGAAATAACACCTTTTTAGTTGTACCTTCAAATTTTTTCTTATTGTTTTATGTTTTTAGCAACTTTGTGGACATAAGATTTGAGGTAGGTCATACAAAAAAGAATAACATGTTCCCACCAACAACCAAGATGTGGGTAGATTATGGGAGTTTTTCCAAGATCTGAGGCTAGTCGATAAAAATGTGTAAGACTAAGCTATTTTCTTTTTTTTGTCTTATCTTATACCATTTTATGAGAATGGGGGTGCCAATGTACAAGAAGATCTTTCGAAACTAGGCATGAAAATTGCAGGTTAAAGAGAATGGGGGTGCCAAACTTATAATACTCATTGTCCCTTGGTCATCGATTTTCCCTAAGTGCCCTCAACCTCATCCTTGGTGCTAGTATTGACCTTGTTTTCACTCCTTCATACTCTTCCTCGGCACTGGTATTGACCTTGTTTTCACTCCTCCAAAATATTCCTCGACGCTAGTATTGACCTTTCACTTCTCCAAATTGATGAGTTACAACTTGGTTTCATTAAGTTTTAGAGTATGTTAATTAAATTTAAAATTATGGCACCATTTAGCTAGGTTTTAATATTCTACAATATAGTTAAGTATATATTAGCTATATTCCACAATTCCTCCAATCAAAAAATTCCAGCTCAGGAACCTTTACAACTCATGTTTTTGGCCCCATCATCTCTCGCGTCGTCAAATAAATCCACGTGTCAACATTCCCTTGATATTGTGATCGTTAACCATCTTGAAAATCTTGATCATATGATAGTGGACAACCATAGATCTTGATCTTCAACGAACTTGCTCATTTGGACGGTTGACAACTTTGACCTTAAAAGTCAAGCACCTTTTTTGTTGAGATTAAAACATCTCCGCCAATTTTAAGCATGTGTATTTTAGATTCGCTTTAGTAGCTCGCTTGTTAATATATTAAGGTTGGATTAATATATTAAAACATTCATAATGTTCTTTTGGCCTCTCTGAATGTGACAGATGGCACCTTCCCGTGATATCATGATCAATACAATATTTTAGAAAAGGGCTTCACGAGATTGCGGGGACCTGTGAAAACCTAACACGTAACACATCGATGGAAAAACAAAAGGGACCCACCTAGGATGACAATGATACCCATAATTTTTTCATAAAGACATGACCACGTGGACATTAGAGCTAGGAAAAACTTAGGTAAAAGATAAAAGGCCGACCCGACATGAAAATAAAACCTAAGGGTATAACATGACCCCCCTTTAATGATATAACAACCCTCAACCCATTTTCACTAAGGCCCAAAAAGTAATGAAAAAACATAACCGATGTAAGGCTTAGCACAAAAGGATTGCAAATGGAAAAACCCTAAAACCCCAAGCCATGAAAACCTGACAGAGAGTAAGATTAACTGGATACAAACAAAATTATTTCACTAAGGCAAATAATTTTGTCAAGGCTCACTTTGAAGTGATATCACATTATTTTTTAGTTTTTACATTGGAATACAAATCATATTTAATTTCATGCCAATATACTTCTTTCATAAATATATTTGTTTGATTTTTCCTTGCTATTTTCATCTTAAAATTTTAAAAAATGTATTCTATAATATAGAATTATTTTCAAATTGGGACAAAAAGGATTCTAAGAGATATATTTAATCATAAATTTTACCAGCATAAACCTTTACAATGATCACTTTATGCCTTTTAAAGGCCTTTACACCTCAACCACCTCCACAACTAACTTTTTAATCTTTTATGATCACATGCAACATGAAACACACTAATTTCAAGGTTGTTAACATCACTATTGAAATGTTTTAATTTTTTTACCTTTAAAATGTATTGAAACTCCTAGGACACCTCTAATACCATGCTAGTGGCTTGATAATAGCCTTATTATTGACATGACACTAACCTTGCACCCTTTTACATGTAAATGATCCAATTTTCCTTAAAAAAGCTACAAAACTCTTTAGTGCAAGACTCAAACTCATAACTCAAAACTTCACCTAGAACATGACTAATGGTCTTGAGTCAACTTATTCATAATAAAACATTCTTAAATTCCTAAACCAACCTATTGACCTCCCTAATTATCATCACATGATTAAGCATAGAAGATGAGGTGTAGGTGCTCCTGCACCACTACCCCATCCAAAATTTGCTCACATTACACAAAGCCACAATGTTCGTCCAAGATAAACCAATAAAATCCTACCTTATGTGTCCTAGTAATCAAATTGGAGATGATCCTAAAAATAACATTGCAAAGAGTGATTGGTCTAAAAAATCTAAACGAATTTGCAATTATTTCACTATTATGATCAATGTGTCATCTTTCATGAAATTTCCCAAAACACTATTCATTATGATCATATGGAAATTTATAGGAGAGCTAAAATAGTTGTAACATCATGAATTAAAATTAAACATTAAAAAGTACATCATGAATTAATTATGTAATGGCATAAAAATTAAAAACATCATGAATTAATTATGTAACCACATAAGTCAAATATAATTCTATCAATAAATTAATATCAAATAGATAATACAATCGCATAACTCATACATTTCAATGTCATTGATCTTCTTCTTCATCCAAATCTTTGTCTATATCATCTGATCCAAATTCAACATTGTAAGGATTGGTCATATCATCATCATCATCATCATTGATATCAGTTTCGATAATGTCATCATCCACACGAATATCATCTTCATGAACATTAACTCCTACATCATCATGATCTAGTTCCTCCTCTTCGACATCTTCGTCAGGCACATCATCAACTGACTATTGATCCTAATCATCATCTACATCATCTTCTAGTTCTTCGGTATCTTCTTCTTCCACCACATTATACTTTATCGGCCTTCCTTTTGGATCATATCTAACAACAAATGACCAACCCGGTTTACTTGGAACCTCTGAGTAAAATACCTGCTCACATTGGCTTGGAAGAACATAGGGATCATCTCTAGCTCGCTCGCTCGACCTTGTATTGACCATGGTAAATCCATTATCATGTTCAATAATAGTTCTCTCGAGATCATTTTCATTCAATCGTAGCATGTACCATAGGACGACAAACATAACTAATTTGAAGGACTTAAAGTCACACTCAAGTATATCATCCAAAATCCCATAGTATCGATTTTTTGAGACTTCTGGATGTATGTCATTTCTAGATGAAACATTAGTCACTTGAAAGACTGCAGTTATCCCAAAATAACAAGTTTTATTCGTGTCATCCAACTTTTTAATTCAAAATTTATGACCATTGCACTACATAGCCTTGTGGTGTTTCACCTACAATATGTCAAACCTGTAAAAATTATTGCAATATCGTCAGTTGATAAACATATTTATTCTTGGCCGAATGTATGTAAAGAAAAAAATCTCAACATATATACATCAATATAATTGAAAATAATTAAATAATATGGGTGATTAATATATTTATACGTACCTGTTTATCTCTTAAACCATATGCTAAATCAATTTCCCTTGGTGTAACATTGGAATCTCCATTAGGATGAGCTTCTTTAACCAATGAAGCCACACCTTCCCATGTTAATGCACGACCATATTGTTGACATTGTTTAATCCATACTGTCATCCAATCAAGATTGTTTCCAACGTACAAATGTAGTGCATCCCACTCTTGACCAATTGTATCAAAAAAAATTGAAATTCACAAACGACGTATAATTAGTTAATTACCATGGTATATGACCTTAATTTATAATTGATGTATATTGAAGATTAATAATTAAATAAGTACAATATACATAAAAACCAAATATAAAATGTATTCTAATTAATCTCCATGACCATCTTATAATTACCGGTCACTTTCGTCAATCTACCTTTCCCCATCAGGTACTCCCCTTCGAATTTGTTAATGGAGTTGGGATCCCAAATGTGATCTACATGGATCTTTGCTGCAAACTTAGGAAGATATTCAATAATGTACACCATGGTCTGGTATACCATGTATCCCTCCACCATAGAACCCTCGGGATGTGCTCTTTGTCTAACCAAAGCCTTCAAAAATTTCAAGTGCCTCTCAACCATCCACATTGACTTTGTGTGTAAAGGTCCACACAATTCAATCTCCTCAACTTGGTGTATGAGGTAGTGTTCTTGTGCATTGAAAAATGTCGAAGGTAGACACTTTTGCATTTCACACATTAGATGAGGAATTTTTCTCTTCCAATAATTTATATCTTCTTTATGGATTCTTTTAGATGAAAACCATCTACAATTGATTCAAGGCACAAATATATTAACGAGATTTAATAAAAATATACAATATATTACATAACAAGTAAAAAAAATGGAAATTATAAGATCTATACAATGAATTGAACAAATATCGCTACTTACCTCATGTATTTTCCAAGATCATATATAACTTGCTTGACATTGTTGTCGAAGTTGTCTGGGAGAGATAGAGGTAGAACGTACTGCAACAATTATAAAATGATCTTTTCATTATTTTTCCAAAAGTAGTAAACATAATACACTGAAAAGTATATGCAATATACAAATATATATATAATATACCAGAATAATTACCTTAATGAAGGTATGCCAATTATGCGTTTTCATCCCTGACCCAAATTCACCTTTCTTTGTTATGATATTGTTTATGTTTGCAACAAATCCTGTGGGAAATCGAATTTTTCGTATGACTTCTTTTATAGCATTGCTTTGTTGCTCCGTTAATAACCAAGGAAGGGAACTTATATTAATTTGGTCTCCATCACTATTTAATTGAATTACATTTTTCATTGCATGATTGGCTTCCTGAATGTCACTACAAATTTTGACATTTTTTTCTTTGTCATGCCTTCCATCCAATATTTTCCATAACGTTTCTATCATATTCTTTCTGATATGCATTGTATCAAACAAATGCACAATTTGTAGCTGCTCATAGTAGGGCAACCTACTAAATTGTCTAGGATAACTTTTCAGTCCCTGTGGAAGCCGACCATTAATGCCTTGATGACCTTCATGAAGCATATAAGTTAAACAAATTAACAACGACAATCATTGTCAATTACAACATGAGTAAACACAACACAATATAAAAATATAAATTCAAAACATATCATATATGATAGATAAACAATTTGATCCGATGTATAACCTTGACGATTAATTCTATTATATTCCAACTTCCATAGGCGAGGTGTCATTCTTCATGGTTTTGATGTAGTCTCTTCTTTCCCATTGAAAATATGTTTTTCAGTAGTTTGATACTTATGATTTCTGTGGAGGAAGTGCCTATACTCATCAAACACCTGCTTTCCTAAACTTGTTGAATGATGAGATTTCATCTTTGGACCACAAATTGGACATGCAAATTTTCCCTTTGTTTGAAGACCTGCAAATCATATATAATTGGATTAAATATGTCAATTTTTATAATTATATATAATGAATAGATTATTTAAAAAACATGCATGATATCTACTTCATAAAATTAAATATCGTTAAAGTCATGTCAGTTGAACGTTATAACATACCAGAAAAATGTGTTAGCCTTGGGGCATCATGAATTGTCCATACAAGCATTGCATGGAATTGAAATTGTCTTTGTCCTATTGGTCTAGATACGTCATACATAGTGACGCCATTCCATAACTTTAGTAACTCGTCGATAAGAGGCTCAATATATACATTCATATCTTTAACTTGGTACTTACCTAGTTGAATGAACATAAACATTACATAATTATTATAACCATTTTATTGCAATATATATAAATTAATGTACATGACTATTAAATGAAAAAAATATAAGTCATTATGCAACAAATAAGACAAATGAGATGCTACTACGTTAAAGAAAATTGATGTAAACAAATACCTGGAACAATCATTGCCAACATTATGTGCTCCCTCTTTATTGACATCCATGGAGGAATGTTATTGTTGATAACAAAAATAGGCCACACCGAGTAAATAGATCTCAGCTCTCCAAATGGATTGACACCGTCCGCTGCCAATGAAAGCCTGAGATTATGAGGTTCTTCTTTAAAGTGTGGCCATTTTTCCTCCATGTCCCTAAATGCAAGAACCATCCAAGGCATTCAAAGAATCTCATCTCCACTTCTATTTCGTGCATGGTAATCCATAAATTGTGCTAAGCTTTCGCACCTAAATAATTGTTGCATACGTGGAATAATGGGAATATAATGAAGAACCTTGCGAGGCACCTTTTTTGTTAGTTGATCTGTTTGATATCTACTGATATGACATTAGGCATTCTGTTGCAAATTCATGTTGTTTATGATATATAATATGATCATTGGGACATGCATCTATTGCTTGATACTCCATTCCAATATCTTTCATAATGCCAGATAAATCTCGGTATGAGCGAGGTAAAATATTTGATGGTGGTAACAAAAATTCACCAATCAATCTACAACAAAAAAATAATTTGTTAATATAAAGAATATTAATGGTACATATTTCATCCTTTATTTACTAGTGATGAACTAACAACAATTAAAATAGATGAAAAAAATGACATATATGACATACCTTAACATCCGTGAGATTGCTATGTTGGATAAACCATTCATAACCTTCAAGTTCACCAACAACAATACAACAGAGAGAAGAGTTGTTTGGGAGCCTTCATAAAGGGGCTCGTATGCCTTCTCAAGTACAGGTAAATCATGAACATCATCAAAGTCATCTCGATCATCATGATCAGTTGTGCCACTAAATGTGTCATGGATCAATGTATTTGTACCATCATCTTCAACTATGTTTTCTGGTGCATGATCATCTTCTTCCATAGGATCATTAACTTCATCTTCGATATTCACAGCTCCATGTTCCTCCGCTTGCAAAACCACATTCTCTAGCCGTGATAATCCATATCATGTGCCCTAGGGCACCCCACCTTTATAATAATGATAGACACAAATAAACCATGATCATGATCAAGTGATTTTTTATATATATATATATATAATGTTAAAACGATATAAACATTTACAAATTCAATCAATATAAACACATATAATGAACAACTTACCAATGGACGATAATCATGCCCCCCTTCAACGTGACCATGTTGCCTACAATGTTTCTCAGTTGTTGTGATTAAAAGTCTTCTCGTCTTTAAGCCCTTGCAATTATTGCAAGGACAATAACATTTCCCATCACCCTTTCTTTTCAATCTAGCCCACAATCTATCAAGTGACTCTTCATTTTTTTCTAGACTAATATTATCTGACAAGATTTTTCTTTACCGAGCTTGAATATTTAGATCTTCAAAAAATATCAAACTGACACTCCAATAATTTTTAATCATAGACAAGTAACAAAATCTAATAATTATGATATTTTACACCAAAAAAATTTGGCATGCAACCACCCCTGCAAAAGAGAAGATAGTTTGAAGTTAATGACCCCAAAAAACACTTTAAAATGCTAATTCCAGAAATTATTAAATTTTGATTTTACTATGATTTCCAACTATTAGACTCCTAAAATCAGAATATTGAACTTATACAACAAAATATGGAAATGAAATTATGAAAATGCACAAGTCTAAAAATGAAATCTGATGAGATGTTGCTTTAAAATATGATTTTCAAATCTGGAAGTACAAATATGACTTCACAAATGAATTCTGGAAATAAAATAGTATGGCATAATAAAGAGTTTCATTTGAAATGGACCACCCTATTATATGCCTTGATAAAGTTAAAAGATCTATGAATTTTATCTACAATATAGCCTGCATAGTCATCAGTCTTATTCACATCCTTGCTTTGGATATCAATAGGCAACACCATTAGATGGCCTCCTTGAAAGTTCAATCCATTAAGGGAATAATGAAAGGGTCTTCCTTAATGATTACATCCATCTGACAAAAATTAGTGTATGGTTGAATAAGGATGATATCATTTTGAAAGGAAAAAATGATTGTTGAGACCGATCCTAACATATTTATGTTGAATACAATACATACAAACAATCTTGTATAGACCTTCACTTCCACACTCTCGACAGTTTTTTTTTGTAAGGACAACACTTCATTTGCCTAGTTTTGTAGGTTAAGCTAAATCTTGTTCTCACAAGCAACTTCAAATGTCTCATACACTTCCATCTACTTATGAAGCAAGCCTCTATCTAAATTGACTTCACCATTACAATAGTGCTTCAAAATATCATAGGGCCATCCTCTGGTTTTATATGTCAAATCTATTGCCATTTGTATTGAATTTTCTTCCATCCATGTAATTCATGTCTTTGGTCACAATGTTTATTCTAGAATCCATATACAACTTCCTCCCTCCTATTGACATAGAATCAGTATGGAATACTATCTTGACTTTTAAGCTAAATATTAAAAATTGGTTAGAGCTTATACTATGCAAAGGAGAATAAGAATAAACCGTAACCTTATCACAATTGAAATAGATAAGGGGTCACTCTATTCCACACATATTCACATAGACAATGAACATGATATTTGGGGTTCCTACTCTTACTATTTTTTTGTTTATTTATATAATAATAAGGTTACACTACAATATTTTTGTTCTCTTTTTATCTACTCTAACTCCTATTTCCTTGATACATTCAATCATACTAGTATTGTGCTTCCTGTAAGAACATTATATCATGGTTGAATGAAAACAATGTTCAATGCCATGAGGCCCAAATGATATTCATGCATTGGTCTTGAAATGTCATCAAACTGAGACTAGTCATTGTTATATAGTATCAAAGTTTCATTGATACTATTGGTCAGTATGATTTCTCATGTGAATTGATTAAAGATTGATAACCTATATATTCATAGGGTCCAATCATTATGTTTGATAGTGTATTGGCCAGTTTACTGTCCAATGCTATTTGCAAAATAAAATATAGTAAAATATAAAATAGTGATATTTTCTATCTACTCCACTGTAAATAATAAAGACTGTAGAAATTTCCTTCCAATTTGAGTGTTGGAAGTCTTTATTATTTACAGTGGAGTAGATAGAAAAGATCAATGTTTTATATTTTAATATATTTTATTTTTCATTGTATTTGATCAACAAATATAGTTTGATGATGATTCTTTGACTAGTGCTACAATATTAGTATCTCGGGGTATTATATATGCAGATATAAACTACATTTGTATGATGCTTGATGTTATACCCATGTCCACTAGTTATCACCATAATTGTTATTATTATGTATATGCAATATAGGGATACTATAGAGGTAAGGAGCAACGAGCAAAGAGAAAAGATTTAAGGAAATGGACTTCAAAGAAAGGCATGACACTTTACTATAGATTCCCAAAAGGAGATCACAGTCATGACTATTCAAATAAACAATGATTAGTCCATGTCATAACCATGAAGGGGGCATTGAAATTAATAATAACAGTGATAGGGTAGTATGACGAACTTTAAAAGATACATAAAGAAAAGTAACTGAGCAGTCAAGAGGGCTTTTAAAACATCATAAATCTTGTCAAGGGTTCATTTTCTTCATAGCAGTATGGTAAACTAATAAATATTTCCATCTCACAAAGTTTCAAAAGAGGACAACCTACAAGTGTATTAAGGAGTGCATGGACAATATCTCAAGGAGCTACCACAATTAATTTCTTCAAGTGTTATGCAAGGCCATTGAAATCAAATGAATAAACTCATGCATAAGCTAAAAGACAAAGGATAGTCAAGTTGCTAGAGGGTAGGTATCACAAAGGATATGGGATCACTTTCAACAGAGATGATGATGTTTCTAAAGGATCTCCCATTATGTCTATTAAAGACTTACAAGAGATATGACAGTCATATGTCATTGTCAAAAAGTAGCAGAGGTTTTGAATGATCTTGCATAATAGGAAGGAGAGGACAACATTTACACTAAAGGAGTTTATATAGTCCATAGAAGAAGGTCATATGATTTCCATGAGAAAATATTGAAATAAGTTGCATACTTTACAATGAAAACCATGAAAAAAAAATCCTATGATGCACTTTTACGTTTTTTGCTTCATTTTTCCTAATAAGGTCAAATACTTTCTTTTAGTGTCTGAATCTACCACATAGAGATTAAATATGCTTACTCTCAAATAAAGTTGAATTATATAAACAATAGTCAGATGCCTCCCTTAACATAAAGGACAATCTAAAGTACTAAGGAATTTTATATCCTTTATAAGAGATTGCTTTTAACCAGTTAAAAACTTGAGAGGGTAATACACAGGTTGCAAGGAAAGTTAAAAATTTATCATAAGTAGCTCAATCCAAAAGGAAAAAATTAAGCATGGAAAAGCATGAGTAGGTTGACCAGCTTCACTAAAAGCACAAGTTATTTTTTATAACATCTTACCTGGATATTACTTGATAAGGTAAGGAGTGCTCTTTTCCACTCAGTTTCATATGGTGGCATATCTACACACAAATCACCAAATTGTCAAATAACTAAATAAATTGTATTACTTAATAAAGTTGTTACAACATGCCATTCATGTCAAAATCAACTCTTCTTACCACAAAAAGTTTGGTTTCCAATTTGACAGGTTCATCTTTTGATTCCTGTATCAACTTCTGAAGGAATTTGGCAGCTTATACTTCTACATGAGGAGACAATTTCATCTTGTAAACTGTTCCAAAGTACAAAACAAATAGAAATCATATAATCTGCATGATAGTTATAGCTTGCTAGATGTTTGGTAGCATCTAAAAAGTTTAAGTGAACTGAGAAAAATAGAGAGGCCTTGACCTTCATTTTTTCATTTTTTAGTTTGTTGCTCTAAATATCTCACAATATTTAGAAATTGGTTGCTTTCTTTCTTTCTTGTTCAAATAAAAAATAGATACATTTGTATAGAGTCAAGATGAATTCAAGAACTTCAGGTAACAGATATACCATAACTGCTTTTATAAGACACTGGCATCTAAGGTCTAAAATCTATTTCTGAAACTTGGCAAAGGGAAAAATACATCTTTATGAAGTAGTCTTCAAAAATATCATAGCTAAATGGCTCTAACTATCCACTATCAAACATTCCCAATTCTTTGTTCAACCCTCTAGGCCTAAATCTTGACAGCTATTTCACTCTGTAGCTATCCCTATGCCTTTGATATTATCTAGTTATGGCTCCCAAATCTATTGAAAATTGATCATTAGGGTTAAAATTGAAACCTTGCAAATATAATCTTTGTCCAAATCCATCAAGAATTTTCCATCAGTTATAAACAATTCCCTTATAAAGAATTTGTGAAGTCAGGTCTAAAATTTGGAAATGAAATTATGAAAATGCACAAGGCTAAAAATGAAATATGATGAGATGCTTTAAAATATGATTTTCAAACCTGGAAGTACAAATTTGACTTCACAAATGAATTCTGGAAAAATACTATGACTACCCTCAACCTGGCGATATCTTCTTGTTTTTTCTGATTTTTCCCAAGAAAATTGTTGAGCAAAACACTGTCGCAATAAATAGTTGAGCTCAGTTTTATTTATGTCGGCCACAATTTAACTTTGCAAGTCCGTCAAAATTTCGGCGAAAAATCTTCGTCAAAATTCCAACGAATGTCGAGGATAAATTTTTTTAAAAATGAAAAATTCACATTGAATATCACAAGTACCCGACGATACATTTGATTATACAACTTTTGTCAGATTTTTCAATCAAATGAGTTAGTGCAAGGATAGAATCCTTGCCTTGGTAAAACCATCTCCCAACCATGTCTTCTTAAAATATTTGAGGGCCCTTAATAGTGATGTTGCTATGATATATTCTATGGGTGGAACAAGATTGCCAAATTCTTATGACACTACCATTAGGGCAGAAAATCGCTTAATTCAAACTAGTAAAATAGCTTCAAGGCCTCTAATGCCTCTATTCCTAGAGATTCCACATCAACAACCCATCTTCGCTCCTATTCCCATTGCATCTACCTGTCAATCATCTACCTCTAATACCCCTTCAAATTAACTACATGATGCTAAATATCTATTACAAAACTTTGATAATGAACCGGTGATGATAAAGAGACAATAAGCTCAAAACAATAGGCCTTATTAGCCACATAATCAAGCTTATCAAGAAAATAGACAAATCTACCAAGGAAACACAAAAGGGCAACATCAATGGAATCATGTCAAGCCTCTCAACATATTCAATCCAGTTGTTGCTACTACCTCAAAGGCCATCATTCCAATACAAAACAATCTAGCTCAAGAGCATGCTTGTGGTGTTACCCATGCAAGCAAGAACATAATTAAAATGCACGTCAAAATGGAGAGTTTGTTTAAACTTTGATGGTCCAAAATGAACCATCACCTTCAAGACAATAATTTGAACCAAATCATGCAATTGTCGGTAAGCAAGATCATATGCCAAGAGATTCCACATTGGTCAACTAGAATGATGTCAATTTCTATGGTTTAAATCAATTGAATACCAATGTAGTTTCCCAAAACACAAGATTAAAGAAAAGAGTGATGGAAGGTAGGACACCTTCCATGCTTAATCATGCATCAATTTTCCAACCATCCCAAGGTGCTACACATGAAAGTGCACTAGGTAGGGAAATTGTATTCCCACCTAATCAAACTACTAGCAAAGGTAATAAAGCACTAGATTAACCTCTGATTAGCCAATCAACAAAGAAGGCCTTGCTATTACAAAGGTTACTCATTCTCCCTTTAATATTGTTGATCAAATGAAGAAGGTTAACTTAAATATCACCATATGGGAGGCTTTTATCCATCCTGTATCACAGGGATTTACTATAAGATGCCTTGGAAGGACTCAATCGACCAAGTAGTGTGTCAAAAAAAGAAGGAACAACTCCAGTCAACCTAGTGCAACCCAAAGAAGAGGGGAATTCAAGTAAAATCAGTAATACAACTCCCTTTTATATGTCTTTAATCATTGGAGATTATTTATTCCATAATTGTATGATAGACTCGGGGGCCAACAATTCTGTTATGCCAAAGGAAATAGCTGATCTCCTTGGCATCAAGTATGAGCCAATGTCAAAGGGTGTTGTACAATTGGATGGTACTATTGTCAAGACAATTGGAGATGGAAGGTTTAAATTAACTCTACGTGCATGCCTAGGTTGCACAGTTTTGCAAGACATATTTGTCATTGACCTTGCTTTCTTTTTCATCTTCTTATCTAGAGAATTCACTACTAAAATAGGTGGGCACATATCTTTTTGATTGGTCTCACATGTTGTTTAGAAAAAGATATGGTACGAAAGTGACCATCAAAGAAGAACCTATTGCCAAAGATATTATAGAACCTCACTATACCTAGCTTCATAGATATGAATTGCACATTGCATGATGAAGGGGAAAGTGTATTGTTCATGAACCTACCAATCCTTGGGAGAAGGTCCCTAATTGTCTGCTTGATGAATGGGGAAATTCTTTCCAATTTTATCCATGCTATGAAGCAAAAGAGACTAGATTGGGTACATATTGCATACATGAGGAGAACACTCCTATCCCCAACCTTATGAAGGCTCAACAAGACATAAGTGGTGTGTGGAAGTTATTTTTGATGGCTCGAGGAACAAAAATGTCAATGGTGTTGGTGTGATGTTGGTATCTTCAATTTGTGAGAAGTATTACTTCTCATTTAGGCTTTAATCCAGTTGCACCAACAATGTGACTGAGTATGAGGCTCTAATCCAAGGTCTCCAACTTGCACAATATAGGGAATTAAGACCTTGCAAGCCTTCAATGATGTGATTTGGTTGCAATTTTGATACCGATAGAAAATTTATATTAATTCAACTGAGTTGATAGGAAAATTGAGATTCAAATAAAAATTGATAATGGATATCAAAATTAAAATTGATATAAAATTTGATATTGATATCAATATCAAATATGATATGAATTTTAAGTTTGATAGCCATTAATATGAATTTTCATATATCAATTTCAATTTTAATAAGATCAATTCAATTAAATTGATATTAAATTATCAATATTCATATCAAATTTGATATTCATTATCAATATTCATATCAAATTTGATATTCATTATCAATTTTCATAGACTATTAAATTGGATACTAATTCAATTGAATTAGTATATAAAGTCATCATATATGTTTATTTCAATATCAATATTATCAATTGAATTGATATCAAATTTGATATACATTTAATATTACAATCAATTTAATTTATCCATTAAATAAATATTCATATCATTTTATTTTTATATTTATCCATTATAAATTTCATATTTCAAAATTATGTGGCTTGAAGTTGATGATGCATAGAATTAAAAAAATCTAACACATCTCCATAAATTAAATTTGAAACGTGGGTTCCAACATTGTTGGAGTTGGTAGTCAATCATGAAGGAAAGTGACTTGAGAAAGCATCACATTAACATCTATTGTGTGTGTACCATCACTATAGTTGGAAGTTTATCATGGTATGGTATTGTATGTTAGGCATGCTATTTTGTATGAAGAATAGTTATTGCCATGGAATTATATCTTGTGTTAATTTCTTTGTTGGTTGATTCATGTCCTATAGCTCAATCTTTGGTGGCTAAGGGGTAGGACTGTGCTTTTGATGGCTCTTTAGTTTCTAGAGATGGTGGTGGTGATGGACTATTGTTGAAGTTATAGGCAAAGGATATCAAGGGTTTGAACCTTTTCACTCTTATTATGTCCCTAGCTCTATTGATGGAAGGTAAGGATATTATGCTTTACGGCTTAGATGTTTTTGTTTAAAGGTAAGGATATTATGCTTTACGTCTTAGATGTTTCAACCTTTTCACTCCTATTATGTCCCTAGCTCTATTGATGGAAGGTAAGGATATTATGCTTTGCGTCTTAGATGTTTTTGTTGAGAGGAAGTTGAGGAATTCACTTATGAGAATATTTATTGGGTCTAGACCAAATATTGAGATTTTCAAATAATCGACTCAATGTAAATAGAAAATTCGAGGCCATTTTGAGATTGCAACTTTGGTCAAGGATTTTTGCTTGATCTCCTTCACAAACCATTAATATGGAACTCAAACTCTCTTAGATGGTCCATGGTTTCTAGGTAAGAATGGTTTATCCTCAAAGAATAATTGTTGGGTTTTGATCCTAAGAAGGAATGCATCAATATGATTGTGATTTGGGTGAGGTTTTCTAGTTTGCCTTTGGATTTCTAGGAGGAGGAGGTCTTCATATGTATTATCAACTTATTTGAGGAGCTTATCATGGTGGATGCAATCACAAAATCTAAGAAAATATTATTGTTTGCAAGATTATGTGCTTATGCAAAGGTCAATAAGGTTCTCCCTTCTTTAGTTAGCCTATCTTCAAAATGGATGTAATGATTGAGCTTTGAGAAGTCCATGGTTGTTAGCCATTATTTCCTTAAATCTGGTCATGTAGTGTTGGAATGCATGTGCAACAAGAAAAAGCCATCTTTTCAGAGGAAAAAGGTGCAATATCTACCTTCCCAACCTCATGAGAGGCCTTAGGAGAACTATTGTGTGGAGAAAAGTCCTTTTTAGATGAAATGATTGATGCTTCCAAGGCCCTTCTAGAAGTGGTGTTGAATGAAGGTTGTAAGGGAATGAAATCTAAATAAATGTTTGGATGAGGCCCAAGATAGTTGTGTCTCCAGCCCCACAAATGAGTTGTGTCTCTTGTTTATGGTCCCTTGTTTACTTCCAAAATAAAGAGAAACACTTAAGAAAAGGAGAACAACACAAAAGCACTTTTACTCCATGGATAAGGTCCAATGCTCATTGGAACATTTTAGTTTCAAACTATCTTGATTTAGCTGGTCTCCTATGATCCTTGGGTTGTGAACCCTAGGTTTGTTACTTTTAGCTGCTTTACTGATTGTGTGTTGTTTTAATGCAACCTTAGAGCTATTTGTATCTTCTTGTTGCTTTGCTGAGCTGTGTTGTCATATCCTTCTTGTACACAAGAGTAAAATGCATCTTTACCACTAAATAAGAAAAAATACTATAACATGCTTTTAATAAATAACATAGATATTTTATCCCATTTGATACTATAAGATTCAATGCTATTAAGAGATAACACATACAAGTATTTCAATAACATAATGCAGATAAAATTGATGGTTCAAAGAGAATAAATCTCATTTGCAACGCACTTCTAAATCTATGCAATGAAATACTCTATCATCCCATAGATATGAACTTCATGTCTACACGATCTTCTTTTTTCAGATTGCATTGAATTGAGATGCCATGGTCTAGGAACGAGATGTCTTGATAATGCACTTTTGGCACACAACTGCAGCTGCAGATCCAACTAAAGGACCCACCCAGAATATCCACTGCAAAATAATAAATTTATTTTTTCAACAAATACAATGGGTATTGAAAAATAAAAGATTGAAAAAATTGATTGCATTGTCATCATCTTACATGGTCCTCCCATGATTGTTTATGCCCAGAAACAATAGCTGCTCCAAAGCTCCTGGCAGGGTTGATGCCTGTACCAGTAATTGGAATTGTTGCCAAATGAACCATGAATACTGCAAATCCTATTGAAAGGGGAGCCAATACCTGTAACCAACTTACATATTAATGATAATAGCTTTTTACAATCTATAGTGATAATTGTTTGACGGTTTTTGGATTAGATTGTGTGAATATTTTTTGCATCAACGTTTTGGATCACACTCCGTGATCCATCATCAAAATGAAAATGAGAGCACAAGAATCACAGAGTGTGATCCGAAACGTTGATGCAAAAAATATTCACACAATCTAATCCAGAAACCGTCAAGCAACTTACATATTAGTTATCTATGCTGAACTTAATGTAAAATAATATCTTATAGCTGTGTAAAATAATATCTTATAGCTGTCTAAAAGCTACGAAGTTCAATATAGAGTGGTATATAGTATTTGTTTACAGGTATATGGGCATTAAGAGTAGCAAGATTAGGATCAGTTGCAGAGAAGACAGTGTAGACTACGACAAAGGTGCCAATTATCTCTGCAGTCAAGGCTGTTCCCTGTGTATAACCATGTGTCACCTTGTTGGCTCCTCCTCCTGTCATGTAGTAAGTGCTTTGTAGGGCTTTCACCATTGCCACTCCACACACTGCACCCAAAGACTGTGCCACCATGTATAACACTGCTCTGTTTACAGATATCTTTCTCGCAAGTAACAGCCCAAATGTAACAGCAGGATTTATGTGACCACCTGCACAAATGTTTACACAAAGTGTATATGTAAACATACATATGAGATCTACATTCATGAACTTGCATTTTACCAGATTAAAAATACAATGTCTGAGATTTTTAAATTCAATTTGATCGAAGTTTGTCTTATAGGTTTTTAATTACATGTATGTACAGTATATAAATTTTTATATCAAATAGTTCTCAGAATTTATCCTTTTAAAAACCCATTTCTATCTTAATGATTTCAATTACTTCTCTTGATATCTCTATTTGCATTCATCACTCTTACCTCTAAAAAGATATATTAATATTTACATCAATTAACAGTTTATTCTCTAAAGCTTTCCAGGGTAGAGAGGATGGTTATGGTAGCATATTCAATTCTTCTAAATTTACTTTTGTATAAATGAAAGACAGTTTGAAATGATAGTGAAACTTTCATAGATAACACAGAGATGATTTAATTATGAAAAGATAAAGCTTTATTGGAATATTTCAATTCCTCACAAATGAAAAAAAACTATTCTATTCTTATGTGCCAAAGAAATCTACTTTATTCTTCTTTTATTCTATTCTCTAAGACCTAGAATTTAGATTTTTTTGACAACTTTCTCATCTACTAAGTGTTTCATTTGCATTGGCACTATTCTATTCTTTCTATTTACACTATAGTGATAGATTAACACTACAGAAAACACCAATGATGGTCATAGATTCAATTCCCCTGAACTTACCCCTGCATAAGTGGAAGATAGCTTGAAATGATATTGAAACTTTCCTAGATATTACTTTTAATATGAAGTGAATTTTCTTGACAATGCAGAGCTGACTTAATTATGAAAGGATAAAGCTTTTATTGAGATATTTCAATTCCTTACAAATGATAAAATTTTATTCTATTCTTATGTACCAAAAAACCTACTTTATTCTTCTTTTATTCTATTCTTTAAGATCTACAATTTAGATTTTCTTACAACTTTCTCATCTACTGAGTGTTTCATTTGCATTGGTACTATTCTATTATTTCTATTTACACTATAGTGATAGATTAACACTACAGAAAACATGAATGGTGGTCATAGATTCAATTCTCCTGAATTTACCCCTACATAAATGGAAGGCACCTTGAAATGATAGTGAGACTTTCATAAATATTAGTTTTAATACGAAGTGATTTTTTTATATAATGTAAAACTGACTTAATTATTAAATCACAAAAAATTATTTATTATTTATCTATAAGAAATATTTCAATTTTTCACAAATGACTAAATTTTATTCTATTATTATGTAGCAAAAGAATTTACTTTATTCTTCCTTTTTCCTATTCCAATCAGATCTAGAATTTACATCTAGACTGCTGAGTATTTCATTTCTATTGGAACTATTCTATTCTTTCTTTTTAGGCTTTTATTATAGATTAACACTATAGAAAGCATTAATGATGGTCACAGATTCACTTCTTTTTAATTTACCCTGTATAAGTGGAAGACAACTTGCAACTTTCATTACGTCCAGAGAGATTTTTCAGTTGCAGAATAGGGTTTAAAAGGGCTGTAATTAAATCAAAAAAGCATAAAACAAATCGGCAGCTTCTTATTGATTGCAAAAAAATCACCACTGCTTTTATGCTTTTCTTTCCAATTTGATTCAACGAAACAGACCCACCAAAAAATTCCCAATAGTTTTTCTATATAAATCCTTCTAGATCTTTCCTCATTAAGCTGCCAAAAATTCGCAGCCATGGCCATGCAAGTAGCAGAAGATCAGAGAGCAGGAGCAGAGGTGTACTAAGGTTAATTTAGGGTTTTCTTTTCTTTCTTTTGAAATATTTTTAATGTCAATATAGTAATGCAAACTAACTATCCAAACACATAAATTTTGGCATTAAAATTACACGGAAAGAAAGAAAAGAAAGCATTAAAAATACATGGAAAGAAAGAAAAGAAAACCCTAAATGAACCTGCTCTCTGATCTTCAGCTACTTACATGACCAGGGCTGGGAATTTTTTGCAGGTTAACGACCAACTTTGTAAGCAATTTTAGTATCCCTAGAGGGATTTACATAGAAAAACTATTGGGAATTTTTTGGTGGGTCTGTTTTGTTGAATCAAATTGGAAAGTTGCTGATGCTGCGATGGGCAGAGGGAAAAATGCATAAAAGCATTGCTTTGTTTTTTTGAAAGCGATTCGCACTTTTAAACCCCATTCTGCAACTGTTAAACACCTCTCCGCGTAATAATACTTGAATAGCCTATTTTAATCGAGTGGCATTAAAATAGCATTACTAAGCTATACAGAACTTGCAGGCAGAATAATTAGTACTAAGCAAATAATATAAAAGATTCTACATCCCAGTCAGGAGAAACAAATCGCCTTAGGGAAAAATATGAATATGTTGATAACCTTAAATTCCATTGATGAACTCCTGAATATCTTGCATTAGCCAAACAATAAAATAAAAATAAGAAATCATTGTTTGGCTTTATCTTTCTGGGTCTAGCTGAATATTACCAGAAACTCCTGCTGTGCAATACACAAGCACGAAAACCATTCCTCCAAATGCCCATGTAATTCCCAGAACGCCCACCCCTCCACATGGATTCTGTTTACTAATGCTGTGGGCATGACCTATCACAGTTGCAATGTTATTTTAAAAAACAATGTCGTGAAAGCAAGTTGTTAGATTCAACTGTATATGTTTTTCAGTTACATTTTGCATCACATTCTGTAATCTATCATTTTTTCCTTTTCCATCACAGAATATGATTCAAAACGTAGATTGAAAAACATACACAATTGAATCCCAAAACTTACTTTCACAACTTCGTCAACTGAAAAACTCATACCCAAAACAATATCGTTGCAACAAACTCTGTTATGATGGCTCTGCAAAATGACCACTGCCTATATTCCTTCAAATTCACAAGCAGAGCAGGCGAGTCCTCTTGCTGTGTCATATTAATTCAATGATGTTCTTACAATAAGTTATTCTCCATTATCAAACGTACTATTTTTATATCAAATAGTTCTCAGAATTTGTCCTTTTTTAAAATCCATTTCTATTTTAGTCATTTCAATTATTTTTCTTAATAACTCTATTTATATTCATCACTCTTACTTCTAAAACAAATATACTAAAATTTAATTCAATTAACAGTTTATTCTTTAAAGCTTTTAAAGGTAGATTGGATGGTCAAGTCAGAAGAAAACATGAATGATGGCTGTATATTCAATTCTTCTGAATTTACTCGTATAAGGAAGGCAGCTTGAAATGATAGTGAAACTTTCATAAATTATACTTTTACTTTTAATATGAAGTGAATTTTCTTGATAATAAAAAGCTGACTTAATTATAAAAGGATAAGATTTTATTCTATTATTTTATCTCCAAAAAATATTCTAATTTTTTACAAATGAAAAAGAAAATATTCTATCTCATGTACCTAAAGCAATCTACTTTTTTCTTCTTTTATTCTATTCCCATAGACCTAGCACCTTTTTATTCTATTCCCATAGACCTAGCACCTGGATTATTTTACAAATTTCTCATTTTCATTTGTATTGGCACTTGTCTATTCTTTCTATTTACACTATAATTATATATTAACACTACCTAAAATGGTCATAGATTCAATTCCCCTAAATTTACCCCTACATAAGTGGAAGACACCTTGAAATGATGACGAAACTTTCATACATATTAATTTCAATATGAAGTGATTTTTTTGACAATTCAAAGCTGACTTGATAATAAAAGGATAAAGCTTTATTCTATTATTTTATCTACAAAATGACAAAATTTTATTCTATTTTTATGTACTAAAGAAATCTACTTCATTCTTCTTTTATTCTATCCCTAAGACCTAGAAATTAGATTTTTTTATAGCTTTCTCATCTACATACTGAGCATTTCATTTGTATTGGCACTACTCAATTATTTTTGTTTACCCAAACATGAATCATGACCACATATTCAATTCCACTAAATTTACCTTCACATAAATCAGCTTGAAATGATAGTAAAATTTT
This sequence comes from Sequoiadendron giganteum, assembly GCA_007115665.2. Lineage (NCBI taxonomy): Eukaryota > Viridiplantae > Streptophyta > Pinopsida > Cupressales > Cupressaceae > Sequoiadendron > Sequoiadendron giganteum. The sequence goes on from CM021107.1 coordinate 492,602,687, forward strand.
CATAAATATTACTTTTGATATGAAGTGAATTTTCTTGATAACGTTTTATCTATAGAAAATATTTTAGTTCTTCACAAATGACTAAACATTTTTCTAGTCAAATCTATGCTATTGAATTTACCTTCGTATCATTGGAAGTAAGCTTGAAATGATAGTGAAACTTTCATATATAAATGTTTTGATATAAAATGAATTATCTTGATAACACTGAGTTATCTTAATTATTAAATCATAAAACTTTACTCTATTATTTATCTATGAGAAATATTCTAATTCCTCAAAAATGACTAAATTTATTACATTCTTATGTACCAAAGAGATCTACTTTATTCTTTATTTATTATATTCCCTAAGACCTAAAATTTATAATATTTTTTACCGTTTGTTCATCTAAACTATTGGACATTTCATTTGTATTGGCACTATTCTATTATTTCTATTTACACTCTAAATATAGATTAATACTATAGAAAACAATCCATCTGTTATAAAAAAATTCAAGGACTCAACTTTAATTTTTAGATATTATAAAAAAATGTTTCGATTAATAGGGAAAAACAAGTTTTGAAGGGATCCAAAACCCTTTACAATAAAAGACACAAAATGTTGCCTCAAAGGATAATCAGAACAAACCACCACCAACAACCCACCAGCCAAAACACACCCAAACAATGGTGCTAAACAAAGACACCCAACAACCAAAAAACACCCAAGCAATGGTGCTAAACAAAGATAGGACCCTAGTCAACCAACAACACCCAACAACAAACAAAGAACAAAAAGAACGAAACGGACACCCCAACCCAACCGAAAAGCAACAACAATAAAGACAAACTAAAATTAATTATAAAAAAATATTAAACTATAGTTTAATTGAAAATTAATTATTATTAAAAAATATTCTTAAATTATGTTGTAATTAGAAATTAATTATTAGCCAATTAATATTGTATTAATGTATTTTTTTATTTAATAATTGTTTTTTTTTTCTAAATAATATTGATATTATAGTTGACAAAAATGTATTTTTTTATATTATTTTATGTGGATATAGTAGATATGTAGTATTAGCCATTTGTTAGAATTTTTTAGTACATTAGTGGGTCTTTATTTTAGATCATTTTGATATGTCAAACTCATTAATAAGAATATAATTAGTCTAATTTTGTCTAAACTAGTCACTCAATTATCTTCCCTAGATAGAACCATAATAGTAGTGTAGTCCTCTAGTTTTAAATTTTAATGTTTTCAATTTTCTAAAAATATGATCATTACTCATTAGTTTGTGTGTCAAATGTCCAAGTCATATTTAAAGAAATCATCAAGTCATAACACAAAAAACCTGCATTTAGTTGCATCAATATCAAATTGGTCTCAATTTACTCAATTCTTAATTGCATCAGCATTTGTATTCTTTATTTTTGTTACATCAATCATGGGGCTTGATTACTATCAAGGATGTAAACAATGTTTACTCCCTTTTTCTATGATAGGTCTCTGAAGGTGCTTTCTAGAACCACCATTTTTCTCAAACACAAGTACAAGCAAAGAATTTTTGCAAGTATGAAAGTAAAAATCAACCACTAACAAAATCACATGGAATCAAAGCATCCCAAATTTAGGGCATGGCCTAGTCCTACGCCTCAAGAATTTTAAAGTACCTCTTGATCACTAATCCAATGTTAGACATCAGGTTCTAGACATCTATTGCACCATCTTGTTTGATCAAAAGAGTTGAAGAAATTAAAGTCAACAATAGACTAAACCTAGATTAAAAAAAATTAATCCTTCTCAATATTTCAATAATCTTCATCTCAATTACTCATATCTCTATTCACACATCATTTTCAATTTTATAAGAAATTTAAAATTTTGTACTTAGATTCTTTTATACAAATTTAGCTCTCATATATATATATAAGAAATTAAAAATAATATTTATTTAAATATCCAATAAAAATAAACAAAATTGCCCACGTTTTTAAAGCAACAGGTTTAATGGTTAAAAAATCAGTAACTATTTGAGAAAGTGATAAAATAAAACTTGAAAAGCCTATCTTAAACCTTGACCAAGTGGCATTAAAACACCATTACTAAGTTTTTACAGAACTTGCAGGCAGAATCATTAGTACTAAGTAAATGATATAAAAGCTTCTACATACCAGTCAGAAGAAACTAATTGCAACTTAGAGGAAATATTAATATGTTAATAACCTTAAATTCAATTGATGAACTCCTGAATATGTTCCATTAAAGCCAAACAAGAAAATAAAAGATATCAACTCATTTTTATTAACTCATTGTTAGTTTTATCTTTGTGGGTCTGGTTAAATACTACCTGAAACTCCTGCTGTGCAATACACAAGCACAAAAATCATTCCTCCAAATGCCCATGCAATTCCCAGAACACCCACCCCTCCACATGGATTCTGTTTACTAGTATTGTGGGCATGACCTATCACAGTTGCAATTGTTATATACAAAAACAATGCTGTTGCAACTAACTCTGCTACAATGGCTCTATAAAATGACCACTGCCTAAATTCCTTTAAATCCACAAGCAGAGCAGGAGAGTCCTCTTGCTGAGCCATATTAATTCAATGCTGTTCTTACAATCAGCTGTTCTTCAATATCAAATGTACTGTCTGGTGGAAACAGTTATTTATAACTTGGTCAATGGTCACAGAGGATCATTTCATCACTTAGTCATGTCATAAGCTTGCAGTACTATATAGATTTGATTCTTACTTCAACCATGGGGAAAATTCAGTACATATTGTTCTGCCCATTTTAAACCACTGCTTTTATCTGCTTTTTCATATTCTCCTCTGGTTTGCTTTCCACGTGAAAACTTACTCAATTTGTGTTTAGTTTCTTTTTCTTAAAGGAAATTGTCAGACTACATAGATGTCAGCATCTGTCTTTATATAGCAGATTATAACAATATGAAGTAAGTGCAGAAGATTTGTCTGGTAAAAGTCATCAGTTGTAGAACATAATCTGCTTCTCAAAATTATTAGATATCAAATTTGATCTGTCAAAATCATTAGACATCGAACTTGATCTGTTTGTCAAAGTCATCAGATGTCGAATTTGATCTGTTTGTCAAAGTCATCAAATGTTGAACTTGAAGATTTGTCTGTTAAAGTCATCAGATGTAGAACTTAATCTGCCTGTCAAAATCATTAAATATCGAACTTCATCTGTCAAAATCATTAGATATCGAACTTGATCTATTCGTCAAAGTCATCGGATGTCGAATCTGATCTATCTATCAAAGTCATCAAATGTCGAATCTGATCTAAACACGATTTTTGAATTTGAATATTAATGAATGATTTCTTTATCAGATATCTATTAGATACAAAACTCAATGTTACATAAATGCTTCTCCAATACACAAGGAAATTTTATTTTCTTAATTCAAATGGCTTACTCTCTTTCATGATAAGGCTGCTTTAGTAAGGATGGTCCTAACCAATTTGTGCTTAAGTTCATGTAAATTTCATTGAAAATTATACTTGAAACTGATCTTATTATAAGTGTTCTTTTAAAGATTTTTTCATAAAGGAATAAAATTGAGTATGTGGTTTCTTTTTATACATAAGTGAAAAATTCTTTTTTTTTATCATTTTTAAACATCTTTTTTCTAAAAATTAAGAATGATTTATTTAAAAGATTGTAATATGATAACACTAAGTTTTTGAGATTTATCTTATGCATAAATACTAATTTAATTTGTATTTTTAAATATGTAAAAGAAGTTATTATCTTATGCATAAGTATTAATTTTATTTATATTTCTAAATATGTAAAGAAGTTATTATCTTATGCATAAGTATTAATTTAATTTATATTTTTAAATATGTAAAGGAAATTAAAAATGGTTGCATATTCATATCAAATAATTATCTTTATTTTTTTTTCAAATGTATCTTCCATTAAAGATCAATATTAAATTATTTTAATATCAAGATATTTAACATATCTTATTTTCATATTTTTAATGGAAACTTTTTAAAGAATTTTTATTTAAATTTACATGTAATAATAATAGAAATAAAATGTTACAACTAAACATTAAAAAAAAACCAATTTTTTTAAAAGATATATATATTAATAAAAATTATATACTAAAAAGTATAATAAAAGTGTATAATAAAAATAGTATTAAACTATAAGTATGAATATAAGTAGTGTAAGATATACTTTTAGCCCAGTTCTAATATCATCAAATGGAATTGATTCTAACTTCAACTATGGGAAAGATATTCAACTTTAATAAAGTGGAACAATCCATTACACAACATAGTTCTTCTCATCTTAAATCTTCACTCTTCTTTGCTCTTTCAAAATTTGCTTTATTTACTTTTCCAAAATACATAGCTCTGACTTGTATAGGATGGTGTTAACCAATTTGTGCTTATAAGGGATATGATTATATGGTTGATGTAAGCTTTCATTGGAAATATCTTTAAATTATAAATTAAATGAAATCAGTTCTATTATAAATGTTCTTTTAAAATATATTTAATTAGAGTTTAGTTTTGTTATAAGAGATAAAAGTGAAAACTGTATTTTTTATTTTTATTTTTACAGTGTTTAATTGTTTGTTTGGTACATAAATTTAATTTAATTTTGAATGTATTATTTTAAATTATTTTATTTATTGTTTAGTTAGGATTAGTTTGGTTTTATAAGATTTTTGCATTCTTAATCAAATTCATATAAGTGGTTCTATCTTCATGATCAAATTCAAAACTTAAATTTTCTATTCTAAGACTAATTTATCTAGAATTAGAATGTTACCCTATAGACTTGCCCTTCAAGTACCTTGAATCAAGTAACTAGAATCTTATATATTTTTGAAGACAAGAAAATGTTGAAGGTAAATAATATAGAAGATAATGTAACACATACATACACACACAATACCTTCACGAAAAACCCTTGTTTCTTCTCAGATAGAGCTGAAGTAGAGTGCACCCTAGCTTCATTTGATTTTATCTTTTGATGTGTTGATGGAGGAATGTGGTTGCTTATAAAACTAGTAGCATGATGATATGCTTGACATGATGATAGATCAAATGGATAAGATGGGGATATGATAAAGATTAGCTAGGCTATGGAAGAAGTAGATAGAAAATACAACAACATAACAGTAGCATGAGAAGAGATTGATAGAAATTTGGGTAGCATGAAGATATGAATATGGAAGATGTCCAAATGGGATGTGAGGCCTATAATTTATAGAATTTCCATGAGAGAAATCAAGGGCCAAAATGGATTGGTTGATGGATTAAGGATTAGGTTTGGGATCAAATTTGTAGTCATGTGGCAAGTGTCACGTGAGGGATAATATCTAGGTTTAGGAATGGATTAGGGTAACATGTTTATGTGAATGGTTAGGATTAAGAGGTGTAATATGAAATGAATGATGATAGGGTTGACAAGGTCTTAGTTAGACATGTGAAAGGGACACTTGTCATATGATGACAAGTTTAGATTGTGATCCATGTGAATGAATCAAATGGCTAGGATTAAATAGATAAATATTGAGGGATAAAGTGAAATTAAATAATGGAGGATAAGGTAATGGAGATTATTAGCTTTAATTAATTAATTAATTTAGTTGAAGATTTTTTGGATAAGGGTAATGAATAAATAAATTAAATAAATAAAAATTAATTAATTAATTAACTAGCTTGGACAAGGTGTGATAAAGGTGATGGACCGTAAACTAATTAAGTATTAGGATAGGCTAAAATTA
>CM021107.1:492608556-492694847 GCA_007115665.2 Sequoiadendron giganteum
ATGCACATAAGATGGATTAGCAAAAACCTAAAAATAATGTTAGGATTTAATTTAGAAAGTGTTGGATGGACAGTTGTCGTTGCACCAAAAGCTTGGCATGTTAATGCCTCCACGGGAGGTAGTTAAGCCATGTCACAAAACTAAGCATTGTGTTGCATAATACAAGGATACCAAGGGTGCACACCTTGCAACAATCCCCCCACCATAAGCAAGGGGTTCAAACCCATGACCCGAGCTTTGATACCAATTGTTGGATGGACAATTGTTGTTACACCAAAATATTGACTTGTTAATTCCCGATACAAATGCTAGAGTTAATGAATCCACGGGAGGTGGTTAATCCATGTCACGAACTTGAGCATTACGCTACACAACACGAGGAAACCAAGGGCATACACCTTGCAACAAAATAAAACAAAAAATAGCCAAGGTTTAGCACTAAAAATACAAACAAAAGGTAGGCACAGTTTTGTGAAATATAGGTGTGGCTTTGTGAAACACAAGTGTAGTTCTATGAAACGTAGGTGTAGTTTCTTAGAACAAAGGTTCATAAAGTCAAAACACAAGCGATGTGAGTCACTATAAAATAATGAAAAGATATAATTAAGGCGCTGAAAGTCACAGTGAAAGTGCAATTTTTTCGAATGAAAACACCCAATCCCAAAGTTGAGCACCAACTAAGAAATTAAAAAAAAACTCACAAAAAGAGGTCAAAACAAAGATGTGAGTCCCAGTGGGTGTGCCAAAATAGAGACAAGAAAATTATTGAAGGTAAATAATATGGAAGATAATGTAACACACAAACAATTCCTACACCAAAAAACCCGTCTTTCTCCTTAGATAGATTTGAAGTAGAGTGCCCCCTAGCTCCACTTGATTTTATCTTTTGATGTGTTGATGGAGGAATGTGGTTTCTTATAAAACTATTAGCATGATGATATGATTGATATGATGATAGATCAAATGGATAACATAAGGATATGATGAAGATTAGCTAGGTCATGGAAGAAGTAGATTGAAAATGCAACAACATAACAGTGGCATGAGAAGAGATTGATAGAAATTTGGGTAGCATAAGGATATGAATATGGAAGATTCCCAAATGGGATGAGAGGCCTCTCATTTATAGAATTTTCACGAGATAAATCAAGGGCCAAGATGGATTAGTTGATGAATGGAAACGATTGATTGATGATTATGTTTAGGATCAAATTTTTAGTCATGTGACAAGTGTCACATGGGAGATAAGGTATAGGCTTATTAATGTATTAGGGAAACATATTTATGTGGATGGCTAGGATTAGAAGGTGTGATATGAAATGAATGGATGATATGGAAAGTTATTTTGAATTTTGGCAAGTATCTAGATACAATAAATCTAGACAAGGTCTTAGTTATACATGTGAAATGGAAACTTGTCATATGATGACAAGTTTATATTGTGATCCATGTGAATGAATCCAATGGATAGGATTAAATGGATAAGGATTGAGGGATAAAGTGAAATTAAATAATGTAGGAAAAGGTAATGAGGATTAATTAGCCTAAATTATAATTAATTTAGTTGGAGGGTTTTTAAATAAGGGTAATGAATAAATAAATTAAATTAATAATTATTTATTTAATTAATTGGGTAGGAAAAGGTGGCATAAAGGTGATGGGTAAATAGCTTAGGATAGACTAAAATTAGGTGTGGCTGGATAAGGTCATGTTTTTAGTTGTTTACAGTTTTTTATATTTATATATAGAAATAGCCTCAAAGAATATCCCCATAGATTGGTGACTCTTGTCAAATTACAACATCTTGATGAACTACTTACAAGCTACATAGGAGGAAAGACACATAATTTTTTTTGGCAAAGTTCCAACCTCTTATAAGTTATTGAAATCTAATCAGTCAGAGCACAATCAAACTCTAACCACTCTTGATAATGAGGAACCTATACCTAGGATAACATGGTGATATGTCAAAAGGTGAAATGTATCCATATTTAACCATTCTAGACCACTCTAGCTAGTTATGTCACTATGGAAGGAGAAACTAGTATTGGATATGTTGATGTCACCACCAAAAATTGATAGCTAGACCAATAGGCATGGATATTATTTATGGGAAATCCATCACCCTCATTCCAAGATAAATAATTGTAGATGAAAAATCTAAAACAAAAAGGTGAGATAGCACCATCTTCTAACGAACTTCTTCAATGGATGAAAAGAAATCTCTAATTTTTATAATGAGTTAGCTAATCGGGGTAGCCATTTTTTGCTTGCACGTGTTGAGAAAAATTAAAAAAGATATATAAGGCTATAAGAGATAAAAAGAGAGGCACTACCAATTGTGGGAGAATTAGTATGCAAGCTCAAAAACATATATGGAATAATGAGAAACTGACAAGCCATATTTCATATAGAGCTCTAGATCCTCCATGGGAAAGAAATGATGGAATGTAGATAATCATCCAAATACCACTCACAACGAGTCACTTTCATTCCAAGTTCATCCATTCTTTCAATGGAACCCAAGATTTGGAATCTCAAACCTTTCCTTCTATAAAAATTATGTACTTCAAAATTAAACTAACAAGGAGACCTCCCAAAAAATATAACTACCTACTTAAGTAACTTTGAACACACTAGAATAAACCTCTTGAAAATTTAAAAAGAATGTATAACCAAATGTGACCATAACTACTAACTTCATAGGCTTCTTATAACCACAAAGTTTTGATGACCATTCACTTAATCTCACCTTAATCCATTTTTTATGCAAATCAAAGCTTCTTACCACAACTAACTATATGTTGAACGATCACTATAAAAATATTTGAGATATACATTAGCATGCTTCAAGAAGATATTTTGAAAGTGCCTCAAGGGTTTTCAATATGTCAAATTACTAGATATTTATGAGTATATATCCAACCATATAGTAAAATCCTCACCAAATAGCCAATAATGATCAATAATCTTGTCATTTATTTTGATGAGCTTCATATCTCACATCCAAGAAAAAAAATTGACAAAACTTTCTAATCTTAATTTCAAATTTAATAGATTTTTTATTACATAATATTGGATCATTTATATCCCTTTGAATGACTAATGTGACCAAAATTGTGTTAATTGACTAAAATTTATCCTTGTAGTCCTTTAAAGAATTTATTTCATCACCAATACCAAGTACCAATGGTAATAGAATATCTTTGAAAGCCTTTAAAATATTCATTATTCCTTTATTGTCAAATCAAATCTACTTTGAAAAGAAGAAACATCATTCAAAACCTCAAACACTTCATATGTACTTGAGATTTTCTTAAGAGTGTCATGATTATACCTTTCATATCCCTGAATAGCATCCATTGTAACCACCCTTGAAATCCATGTGCTTATAATTTACCTCAAAATTGACTCCTACCTAATTTGGAAATCTTTGGCCTTTCTCAACTTGTCATAACATGCCCAAAAATCATCAACCCTATCTAGAATACAAGAAATTTTATGACCAAATAGGTTACTGACCATGTCAGATATATTTTTTACCCATTTTTCATTTGCCTCGGCCTTTGCATCTTGGCTCTTATTCAATTTTTCTTTTAAGTCCCTTCTCCGCAACATTAGTCTATCCCTATACTATTAAAATGTATTATCTAAAGTATTAAGAGATGTTATAGACTCTTCTACAATAAAATTAAGTTATTTCACCATAGACTTAATTTTTTTGTACCCATGTAACAAATTATTGTTCTCCATCTATAGCTTATAAAAATCTTATTGCAACTTCTTGGATGCAAATTCACTAAACAAAGAAATTATTACCACTATGGATATAAGTATAGTGCAAAGGTATCTCCTAATTTCCTCTTAATTATATTTCTTGAGCCACTTGGGATTTATTCTTCTCTAGATCCATGACCTGTATAGTTAATGTCTCATACTTGGCGTTGAATCTAGATCTAAAGTAGAGGTCCTTAGCTTGCTTTCACTTCCCAAAACATCATCATCATTATCCTACCATATGATAATATTTGTGGCTATGGAAGAGGATATATCTCATCTTAGTAGCATTAAGATAAAAAAATTCCTTGACTAGTCACCTTCCTTCTTTTGGAGTCAATCTGGCTATATCAAAATCTTTTTTCTTGTATATTTTGAGTAGTACTTTCATCACTGTATTTTGTCTCATGTTTCTTTTTATCCTTTAATATTTATCTTTATATATTATTATTCAATTTCACCACCATCATCTTGAATTCATCAAACCTAATGAATCCATCATCTAAAAATAATTGTAGCATCAAAAATTGTCACCCTTGGCAATTTCACACTAGGTTTAGTCCCTCCTATGTGCTTGGACCTAATTATGTATTTAACTACCCATTTTATAAACATCTTTGGAAAGTCAAACAATGGGAATGAAAATTAACATTTAATATTTTCCCCTGACACTTAAGGCCTCGAAAAGGATGGGTTTGGTCTAGGGCACTCCACACCCTTGACCAACCCTTTTTGGCTCCATTTTGGATATGACAGTGTTAGTATATTATTTGTAGACACTGAAAAATGTCTGAAGTCTGTGAGCGTCATTTTTATTGGTCGTCATTTTTGATAATTGAATAATTTTAATTATTCAATTATGTTCGATCATATTCCTCTATTAATTAAATAGTTAATTAATTCACCTTCTCATTTCTATGCTAGTCAATCAAAATTATTTAATTGTGTCACTAATATATCCCATTCTCCAATGATTAAATAAATTATTATTTATTTAATTATTTGTCTTGCATCCATAGTCAGATAATAATTATTTGACCATTTATTCTTCTATAATTAAATAAGTGTCAAAATTATTTAATTATGTGTCATTCCTCCCTTTTGAATAAATAATTTAATTACCCGTCACTAATTTCCATCTCTCCATTTAATTAAATTGGTTAATTTAATTAAATGCTCATTTCTTCATTATCTCCAAATAAATAATTTGAATAAATTATTTATTTGCCTCTTGCCCCTTTCCTCCATTTTCCTTCATTTTTCAATAGATAATTTAAAATAAATTATTTATGTGCCTCCTCTAGTCAAAGATTCCCTATCATTAACCCCTTCCATAGCCTTCATTGTTGTCATGGTCGTCAAGTGTCATAGTCATCGGCATCATACCTATCGTAATTCCTCCAAGAATGACATATTCTTGGTGCATCAATTTTGGACCATTGATCTTGGTATCTTTTTGGAGGCTCAATCTCAACCATCCATTTTGTAACCTCCCTTTCATGCATCCTCCACCATTGATCTTGGAATCCTTCTAGAGGATTGATCTCAGTCGTCCATTCAAAATATTGTCTATAAAAGCAACCTTTCTCCTCCATTTTCAATTTAACAACTAATTGTCTCCAACTTTATACTTACTATTTTGCAGGTATTTACACATGTGAAACAATAAATCTAAGGGCAAATATTGCAAAAAGGAGAAATAGGAAAGCAAGGGAAGTGATTCAAGATTAAAGCATGGGGAGTATTTTGATTTAATGTTCTTATTTTCTCATGATTTCATTGTTTTCTCTTGTTTAGGTGTGGTTAATGGTCTGGAGGTGTTAGTTGTCACTATTCTAGGCTAGAAACTAAGAAACCCCATCTTACGTTGGTGAACCCAACGTGAACATCATTTTTTGCAAAAAAACTTATATGGATTTTACTTTTTTTTGCAGATTTTGGGTATGGAACAACGCAACTGTTGAGCACAATGAAGTATTTTCCAAGAAATGGTGCATCTGTCAAACGAAGTGATGCATTTGTCCAGAAACAACACATCTGCAAGAGGCATTCATGGGTGGGAAAATTTAAATTCAAAATCACAATGCAATCGCCATCATATGACACAATGCAACGACACGACTGTTGAAGGGTGTGACACATTTTTTTTCTAGGTAAAAATTTTCAGTTTTGGTAGCTTTTTCATCTTTCTTTTGATTTTTATTAGTAGAATAGAGTTTTTGGCTTTTTGATATTCTATTTGCAAGTGGATTTAGGTTGGGACTCCCAAAATTGCTTCCTTGAGGAGCAACAAAAAAAATCGAATCCTTTAGTTTCAGTTTTATTTGGTTTTTATTTTAGTTACTCTCTTTGCTTTCACTTTTAGTTTGGTTGTTAGATTTTGGTTTGGTGCTAACTTGAAGTTTGTGCAGTTTTTTCACTAGTCCAAGATTTGTCTTATGAAGACTACTAACAAGTGGTTTTGTAGGTTTGAATGTCCAAGGATTATATCTTGAAACCACTTTTCTTTTTAGATTAGATACAATTTTGTTTGGTGCTCTAAAACGAACAATTGTCTTTCTCACATAGATTAAATTAGAGGGTAAATGAACACTATGTCTTAGTGTTTGAGGGTGGTAGGTATTATTCTCTCACCTTGTGCAATCTCGATGATCAGAAAGCCAAACCCATTTGATTTTGTGTTCACCCATTAGAGGGTCTGCCTTAGTGGGAAAAAGTACTCACCCTAAGGGAATGACCCAACCAGTAACGAGCTAAATCCAAGCTACTCCCAACCGGTATATAAATTTGAATGTTGAGGAAATCTCAACATTACAGGTGCTCCTATAGACAAGAAAGTTAATCTTTCCTCTTGTGTGGCCACCTGAACAGGTGCCTTAATTAAGAACCATTTGTGTAGATTTTCCAAAATCCTTCTATTTGTTGGAGTAGGAGGTCAGGCCTTTGAAGCCTTCCCACATACTCACCATTCTTAGCAGAGATGAAGAGTTTTTCATGGGAGATTCATGAGAACTCAAAGCTTGGTTGACCCGGAGAAGTGAGTTCCATGGAGGGGAACCAGTGTGGCCAAGCTTCTAAGTCATCCACTAAGAATATTTGTGGTTGGTTAATCCAAGTGGGAATTCAGTGAATATTGTCCTAACCAACCTTAGGATTGTGCTTGTCTTATTTAAAAATAAAACATTCTTACATCAAACCAATCCTCAAACAAAGTTCTTGATATTGTCTGTTATTTTCCAGCCATATTTCATTAGAAACAATAAAAAAATCGAATCAAAACCATTGAAAACATCAAAACTATCAAAAATACCATTTTGGAACCACAATTGTTAGACACTGACCCGCAACTATCACCATGAACCACAACTATCAACTTAAAAACTGCAACTATCTTCCTAAATCGAAATTGCTAGAAGGAGAGCTGCATCTAACAACACGAGTCGTAATTGTGAAACACGTTTGATAAAAATTGAACTGCAATTGTCTGCTAAATAAAATTTCTTGAAATTTGTGTTCAAAATCTAATCAAAACCAGTTTACAATGACCTTTGTCTGATAAACCAAAGACCTGCAAGTTTTACCAACCCATTCTAAGCATCCCCATTAGGAAAAAATTGCATTATAGGTTGCATCCCTTCATTCCTTTCATTACACAATTTGGATTTTGACTCCTAGGTTGTGTCTAGACCTTTAGATTTTGAACATAGGGAGACCTTTGAGCTTTTAAAAAATTCTTGGTTACTCATTCTATCATTGACCATTGTCCTTATCATTATCTTTTCATTTGTCACTTTATCAAATTGAGTCTTAGTCTTGTATCTTGGTCTTGTTTTTCATCTTCTAGTCAATGACATTTGGAATTTGTTGCCTTGGGTTCGCATTAGCTTGAGTGTCACTCTTTGTTTAAGATCTTAGGATTCCTTTGCATTGCATTTTGACTCACATTCCTTATATTGCACATTCCTTAGCTTTAGCATCATATCATTTTCATTATCCCTTTTGCATCCATTAGTTTCATTATCCTTGCATCAAAAAATAACAAAAACATCTATTAATCTCATTTATCCTTATTTACATCATCATCTTGACCTTGAATCAGTATTATTTAGTCACCCTATCACTCAATTTGATCATTGACCAATCTTTAGCATCCTTTAGCATTCATTACCCCCCATCCTTTGTAAATTATCATCCTTGCATTAGCATCCTTTCATTTTCATATCTTAAAAGCTAAAAATCCAAAAATATAGTTTAATATCATTTACATCTTTTATTATCCCCAAACTTGCAAAATTCTCACATGGTTGAAACAAGGTCAAAATACAAAAGAAAGGACATGGAGTATTCAAGTGACCCTTTTCATGACACTACCCTTGGAACAAATTCAAATCATTCTACACCAACAAGGGACACATCAGAAGGAAACCAAACCAACACATGGCAAGAGATGAGCCTGGAGGAATTCAACAAACAATTAACCCCTCAAGAGATCGAAAGAGCTTATCAAGACCCAAAAAATTTAAGCATGATCAATCAACTTGTTAGTGTTGATCTCAATAAGTAATTCTATGCACTAGCTAAAAAGGGTGTGAATCTACCTCAAGGTTTTGATGTATCAACCATTGTAGAAGAAGAAACTGAAAACCCATTTTCACTTGGCATTCCTTCATCATCTAAAAAATCAAACATACCCCTTGGGACAACTTCACACATGAGTACCACTACCACACATATCCCAAGTATCCCAACATTTGGAAACAAGGTAACCCACACCACTACACAAGAACAAAATTCTACACTTGGAATCACCTCCAACTCCATGGGTAAGACCTTTACAAATCTCCTTTTCCAAAATACACATCGAGGTTTCACTTCACAAGGTCCCACACCTTTGACTCAAAATACAAACCAAGGTCACATTCCTACACTTCAAAACATAAACCAAGGATCCTTATTCCAATTTTCAAGTCAACCTAGAAAGGTTCACATTGTCTCACAAAAAATCCCAAAGAAAAACAATACTCAAGGATACATCCCATCACTCCAAAATGTGAATCAAGGGTCTCTCTCATCATTCCAAAATTCTAACCAAGGAGACATTCCTTCATCACAAAATTTCAATCAAGGGCGTACATCTTCACCTCAAAATACCAACCAAGGGACCATTCCTTTGTCACAAAACATCAGTCAAGGACCAAAACCTTCATTTACAAACCAAGGACCTAATTTTCAAAACCAAAACACAAATCAAGGGTCTACACATCAATTCCAAAACACCATACCACATGCAAACATGACCTTCGGAACAAACCTAAATTCCAATTTCATTCCAAATAAAACCAGCACATATCAATATGGCAACCAACATATCACATCACAAGGCATCAATCATAATTAAAATCCAGCCTATGACCTTAATGCTAGCACCATGACACCAAATCAAAAAAATGCAACACTATCTCTTGCAAACTTCTTGATACAACAAGTGCAGACCCTTCAACAACATATGACAAACATGCAATTGGGCACCAACAAAAAGACCTATTCAAGGAGGAATTATGCCCCTTTCCATTTGATCAAAATTTATGCATGCCATCCTTCCCCCCTCATTTCACAACACCACCTCTACCTAAGTACAAGGGGATAGGGGATCCAATAGATCACCTTCGAGACTTCAACACATCATGTATAGAAGTCTCATACGATCCTACCTATTTAATGAGACTATTTTTGCAAAGCCTTATGGAGGCAGCTCTATATTTGTTTGCACATCTTCCTCCAAGAATTAGAACATGGGGTGAACTAGCCAACAAATTCATCAATCATTTTTCCTTCAACATTAAAAATGATGTCACCCTTGTAAAATTATGCACAACCAAACAAGAGAAAGGAGAACCTCTTGCCTCATTCTACCAAAGATGGCGAGGTTTGGTTAGCAAATTCCCTTGTTATATTCCTGAAAAAATAATTGGTCACCATGTTTGTGGACAATCTTAACAAAGAACTCATGAGCCGAATTCAAATCCAATGTTGCATAACCTTTGAACATATCCTTGAGAAAGGTGTCCTTATTGAGAAAGTTCTAATTGCCAAAGGACTAGTCAAGATAAATAGAGAAAATCTGAAATCCAACAATGACAAAAGAAAATACTGGTCCTGAAACAAAAATGACACAAATGATGGATTTTTTGATGCCAAATTGATAAGAAAAGGTCCAACCATTCATCTTAAAGGTCCTTCTACATCAAATACTCCCACTACATCAAACAACCAACCATAATGAAAAATTCAAACATTAAATGCCATCCAAAATAATCAACAATGAAGAGGCCCGCCCTGCATCAAAAGAACCTACATCCCCTTAGGTGAACCTATCAAATCAATTCTCAAACAACTCTTGAAAACCAATACCATCACACTACCTGACACAAATAATTATGAACCTTCCTTGATCAAACCAGATTGGTGGAAAGAAGATGAATACTGTGAATACCATCGTAGCAAAGGACACAAAACCACTATATATTGGACACTTAAGAACATCATCCAAGATCTTATCGAAGACAAAACCATATCAATAGGAGATTACAAGAAAAAACCAATGTTGATCACACCATATTCAAGACTTCCTTGCAAGACCATGATAAAGGGAAAGCCTCCAGTTCAAGGAACAACAATAGTGCCAACTATGTCGCAGTCAAACATGACTATAGCATTATTATTCTTAACATAACACCCATTGATGATCGCATTGCTACTATCACCATAAACAAGCCAAAATCATACCGTGTTGTTGCTACCCATAGAACCAAGATAACTATTCCAGGACCTCCACCTAATTATCAGACCAAGAGCCAATATAATCTCCTAGATCAGTTGGGAAAAACTCTCATATCTTGGAGCTCCTTTGCACATCCCCACAACATAGAGTTATACTTGACAAAGCATTGCAAGAAGTGTTTGTCCTCACCAACCTAGATTTCAATGCATTTCAGGCCATGGTCAGATACCTAGCTATGCCACATCATATCACCTTCTCCAAGCAAGACTTTATCGCACCAAAATTTGATCAAAATGACCCTTTACATCTCAAAGTTTACATCGATAAATGCAAGATCAGGAGTCCTAGTAGACGATGGAGTAGGTCTGAATATTTTTTCACTAAAATGAGTGATAGCATTGGGATACTCTGAGAAATGTATAGACCAAACAAATAAAATCACTATCAAAGCTTATGATGATGTTGAACATTCATCCGAAGGTGTAATTTCACTTCCCATAAGAGTTGGCCCACCAATACAACATACAATATTTCATGTCTTGGATCTAGATTTTCATTAAAATCTTCTCCTTAGTCATCCTTGGATTCATGCTATGAGAGCCATTCCATCCACCTATCATCAATGCCTCAAATTTCTACACAATGGCACTGAAATCACTATTCCAAGCGACCCTGACCCTTTTCAGTATTGTTCAAACTTAAAAGGAATTTTTGAACGTCAATTGCCCATCAATTGAGAGGCCTCACCTTCAACTTCATCTACCACTACATTTCACTAAATTGATCCATCTACTCTGGTCAAATCATCCACTCCATTCATCACACCCTCCCCGCCTAAGATCCAGATCCAAGACAAAGGATGCAGAGAATATAACATGAAGAGTTTCTTTTTCATTGGAAAATTACCTAAATCGCCAAAGTATTATGGAAAACCACATCCCATGCATCCTAATTTCATCTTCCATAATCCTTCTACTACCTTAATTAAATGGGGGGAACAATCCCATGAATTGTTAGATGATCACATTCTCACATGGTTGTATAGAGAAGAAGAATACACTCAATCTAAGAGGTTTCTAGTTGAACAATATCCAAAAGGGTTCCCAATAATGAAATGAAAGGGATTGATGAAAATAGTGTTCTTGGCCTCAATAAACAAGGAATGATAGAACCCTTGCAATCTCCTAAGTTGATCAAACATCAACGGTTAGGGTTTGTACGTGTAAAAGTGACTATCTGAGGTATCAGATTACCTTCGAGTGAGGTTGTTAATGCTTTAGATAAGATTGAGACATATGAAGACCCTTAGGATTTTAATTTTGATTCCAATTAATATGAATGGGATTCCCTATCCTCCACTACCTTTATGGACTTACATAAATTCTTCAGAATACTTGATGAGCCTCCTCTTGAAACACAATTCAATCAAATGATCACAATTGGTTCCTTGCTAAGCCTACCAAGCCCTTGTCCAAAATTCCCCTTGAATAAAGAAGAATGGATTAAAAACTTTTGGGAAACCATTGGCATTGCTTCTTGGGAACCTAATGACTCTAAATCCATCTTTACCATGTCTACCTACACCATGAATCTTGATAACACTGATGATGGCTTACCCCTTGTCTACCCATAACTCATAGATTGGGATCAACAAGACCCACAAGTTTGGACACTTTCAAGAATGACAAAGCAATCATTGAGTTTATGGGACTTCGTGAAGGAATACCTAGTGGGGATCATAAGGTTGGCTTTGCCATAGAACTTGATTATGCAACATACTTTGGTGAGGTTGTCCTATCCTCTAGTCAGAAAAGTGAAAATGACAAAAGTAAAAATAGAAATAATAGGTCTTCAGGTGAAAACCAAAAGGTGCTTGTTGATCGTAAAAAAATAAAAATAAAGGACGTATTCGAAGGTGAAAACCTCCCTAAGGCGCCTAAGGATGGAGAATTGGACTGTCTCCAAATAGATTGAGAGAGATCATCATTACTAATAGAAGAGATAGAAGAGTTGAATGTTGGAACACAAGCTAATTCCAAAATCATACAATTAACAACATCTTTGACTGACAAGGAAAAGCCCGAGTTCACAATTTTCTTTGTAGAAAGACAAGTCATTTTTTCCTGGTCATATGCAGATATGCCTAGATTGGATCTTGAATTGGTTTTACATCACTTTCCACTGCTACCTAATGCTAAACCATACAAACAAAATATGAGAAAAATGCATCCACATATTGCACTCCTTGTCAAGGTAGAATTGAAGAAACTTCTAGATGTTGGATTCATTTGTTCTATTGACTATGCAGATTGGATATCAAACGTTGTTCCTGTCACTAAACCAAATGGTCAAATCAGAATCTGCACAGATTTTAGAGATTTCAACAAAGCTTGTCCCAAGGATTATTTTCCTCTACCAAACATCGACATCATAGTAGACCTCATGGCTAGATATGAAATTCTATCACTCGTGGATGGAATCTCGGGTTATAATTAGATAAGGATTGCTACTAAAGATCAATCAAAAATAGCTTTTACATGTGCTTGGGGAACTTTATGTTGGAATGTGATGTCATTTGGACTAAAAAATGTTGGAGCTACATATCAGAGAGCAATGACTACAAGTTTTCATGACTATATGCATGTGTTGATGAAATATTATGTTGATGACCATATCTCTAAATCCCTGGAATGAAGTGGACATTTAACAATATTGAGCAAGATTTTCACATGAGTACCAACTCATATTAAATCCAAAGAAATGTGTTTTCAAGGTCCAATCAGACAAAATTCTTGGATACATAGTCTTGCGCAAAGGAATAGAAGTTGATCCCATGAAATTCAAAGCTATCTTAGAAATGCCACCACCAACCAATATTTTACAAAATGGATTGAATCCATCCCACTAACTTACATTACTGGTAAGCAGATAGCCAAATTCATCCTGAATTACATCATTTTTTGTTATGGTATCCCACAATCCATCATTATAGATAATGGTCACCCTTTCAAAAACCAAGATGTATGTGAGCTCTGTGAAAAATTCCATATTCAACATCATTATTCTACTTTGTATTATCCCCAGGGTAATGGTCAAGCTGAGGCATCTAATAAGACTATCCTAAAGATCTTAAAGAAGATTGTCAATGACGTTGGCCATGACTAGCACTTACAACTTAGCCCTAATATATGGGTCTATTGCACCAATATTTGTACCCCTACGAGAGCCACACCATATTCCCTTGTCTTTGGATATGAAACAATACTTCCTATAGAGGTCGAGTTACCATCCCTACGAGTCTCTATGCAAGGCCTAATTGATCAAGAAGAATACTGTGTATCCTATCTACAAGAGCTAGAGTTACTGGATGAAAAGAGATAGAATGCTTTGACACACTTGCAAGCATATCAAAACTTCCTTTGACATAGTTACAATAAGAAGGTTTGTCCTAGAAGTTTTGAAATTGGTGATCTAGTCCTAAAGGAAAATCCAAAGAATCAAGCAGAACGAGAAAAACCTGGGAAGTTTGAGCCTAATTGGTTGGGCCCATACATTGACACAACAACATATGGATCTAGTGCTGATCATCTTTCTACTCCTAAAGGAGACCATTGTCTGAACCCATCAACAACATGCACCTTTGCAAGTATTATACTTGATTCTCAGAGTATCCCTTAAAAAAATAAAAAAAATAGTCACCCTAATGAAAACCTGGCAAATAGGTGTCTTAGTGACAACAAAAATATAAAAACAATCAAAATCAAAAAAATAGTGAGAAATAACTCATCCAAAAGCGAAAACCACTTCGGTGGCGCTTTGGATAAGTACCATGGTGAAAACCTAGCAAACATGCGCCATGTGTACTAGGTATATGCTCCTTCATTTACTATCACTCCTCTAGTCTTTCATCCATTGACACTTATTCCTCATTCATAATAAAGCTTCATCATCCTTCCCATGGCGTGAAGACCACCGACATTTAGCATCCTTCACTTTCCTATCCACTTGTTGCATTCGTTACTTCCCCTCGTATATAGTAAACTGGTCCTATACTTGACTGGGGGAAATTCCTTGACTTACATCTTCATGGGAAACAATATATGGTATCAGCCCTTTAAAACCTTCAAAATCCATAAAAATCATAAAATGTCCTCAAAAAATCCAAAAAAAATCATAAAACATCAAAATAAAAAAATCAAAACGTTTCAAAATCCAAAAACATTGAAAAGCTTTAAAAATCCCAAAAATAGAGTCTGAGTCTGAGTCAGTTTTGTTAGAGTGGTCGAACTACGTTGCCTCTATGTGTTTGCTATGTAGGTAAGGCCCATCTTAAATGAGCCCCTGAGGTATTAGGTCAGTCCCTTTAGGTTATCCAAATAAAATCATGACTCAATATTTTGTCGAATAAGACAAATTCAAGTCATGTCGAACTATGAGGTCTCTACACACTACTATGTAGGCAAGGCCATCTGTCGATGATCCCCCAACGCCCCCTAGGTCAGTTCCTTTAGGATTCATCGAGTCGGGTTGTGTCCTTGATCCGGAAGCAATCATCATTCAAACTAAATCACAAAACAACAAATGAATGAAATCTCTCATCAATCAATTATCTTATCATTAATAAACTTGGTCATTCGGCTGGAAAGGGGCATTATGTCATTTGTCTCATTCAACCTATTCCTTGTCTTTTATCAATATGTGTCCTTCCTGAGATTGGACTTTGTCAATTTTTGCATTCACCTTAAGAAGGATATGGCTTTATTGCAGATAGGTGCCTCATCAACACTTATCATTTGGTCAAATTTATCAAATGTGTCCTTTGAAACAAATAGGATGTGACCTTCCTATATTTGGGCACTATCACATCACTTGGTCATATTCATAAATCTCTTTCAAACAAATGATCAATCTTTTTCAACCTATCAATCAAATCAATTTGTCAACCTATCGATCAAATCAATTTATCATCTTTGTCAATCAACTTTGTCACACCAAGCAATCTTATCAGCAAGGTCAATCAATCTTTCCTTTATCAGGATGTGTCCTTCCTAAGGCTAGGTGTGGTCAATCAAATCATTTTATCAATCCTTTTCAACCTATCAATCAACTCGGTCGTCTTGGTCAACCTAATCAATCAATCAGACAATCATCATTATCACTGGCAAACACTATCTTGGCAAACACTTGGTTGGTCTGGATTTTCTTATCTTTTCGATTGGTTTTGGGTTATGTTACTAGTCTCCTCGAGGATTCCCTATTAAAATATTTAGAGATACGATGATGGATCATGGCCTCTTTTATTTGTTTGTTGTATGTGGTTTTTCTTGGAAAAAAGATTGGGACAATTGGGTCCTTAGTATGAGTTGGGGCATTCCTTGTCTTTTTGACTATTTGTGTCTCCCAAATGGTCACCTTGCACACCTTGGTCTATGTCATACCATGGTTTTTGTGGACCATTTGTGACATTTTTGATGCCCAATGATGATAAATATAAAATTTAAGCATGAAATTTGGATCCCTTATCATTCTTGGCCTAACTTCCCATCTCCATCTCCTTTGTCTTTTCCACACTAACACTCATCTCCTCTATCTTCTTTGCACTAACATTTCTTCTCTCTACATCTTAACAGAGTCCTGTGACACACAAAAAACATCTTACATCCATAATCATGTTAGATTGCATCATAGAAAGCACCATTATCATAGATATCATTTTCATATTAGGTCACACATATTGGAATAAAAAAAATACAAAAGAATAAAATGCATCCATATAGTATTCATCATCATCATAATAGTATCATTTTCATAATGCATTTTTTCATAATATTACAGCTCATATCACATAGCATCACATAGCATCACATATTGCATTACAATTCATTGCATCACATTTCATATAACATTGCATTTTACATTATGATTCGTCACATCACATACCGCATCACATTTTACATACTATATATATTCATATCATTTTATCATATATCACATTCATCATCGCATTTTGTATTCACATTACATATTTTCCATCAAACACTTTGCATTAATCATAAAATTATTACATTGCATTAATACATTCCATCTCAAATTGCATTAAGACATCTTCATTACATTCACCATTCACACAACATAATTAAAATATTCATAACCATTAATGCATTGCATCATGCTACATCCAATAAACATTCGGTCATTGATGATTCATTTGATAAAAGCATAAACATTTATCACATAGTCATAAGCACATAATCATAAAGTACATCACAACCATTGCATAATCATATGGAATGCATCAACAAACATCATAACCATACAAGCATAATCATCCATCATATCACAAATCAGTACATGAACATGCATAAATAAACATGTAAGTATCCATCACATGGTATGTCATCATAAATACATCATAATGCATATCATCAACTGTCACCAAAATAATATCATATATATATCTCAAAATCATGTGTCATAAGTACAATGTCATGATGTATAAATAAAATGGAGCTCGCAGGCTCGATAATCAAGTATACCAGTGTCTATATAAATTCTAAAGACAATCTATCCAAAATTGCCCTCATCTTTGCCCCATGTGGTCCTATGCTCTATAGTAGGAGGTATGTCATATGGGGTGGCACGCTTGGCATATGAAATCTCAAACTTTGGCATGTTTTGTGAGTGCCAACTGCGTGATCTACCCTATGCTCTAATGGTCTCTACTTGTGAAAATTTGGGCTCCCTCCTCTGTGATGGCACAACCCTCTCATACAAGCCTCTGTAATATTAGGTGGCTGCACCCTACCTCACTAGCTCTCATGAAATATCAACCACTAATCCACTGCAAGTGGCTGTAAAATTAATAACTCATTGCTTTGCTCGTTGTTTCCCTATCACTACCAGGTCTATATCCACCTAGAATGCATCCCTCTCAACCTTAAGGTTATTCCTCTCTACAGTCACTATCCTCAACTATGCCTCAAGAGCCTGTACCCAAACCTATAAAGTGGCTCTCCTATGCTTCATTGATCCATCCCCATCTTTGGTCTCCACCTCCTATGGCATCTCCTCCTCTCCCATGATGATTCTCTTATGGATAATCCGCTCTGCCTCATCCATATCTAGCTCCTCCTCTCCTCCTACCTATCCTCCCCCTCGACCTCCATATCATTTGGCTATGCAACCTCCATTGCAGCCACCTCCGCATGTTGTTCCCCGGCCTATACCAACACCTCTGCTATGACCCTGACCTCTAAACAGTCCTCCTCTCGGATGGGTGTCAACTACCTACCCTCCTATCACCCTTTATCCCTCCTCCTCATCTATCTAGTTTATCCTCGTCGTCCTCCTCCATCACCCCCATCATCCCCACCTCCCCATCCATCTCCTCTACCTCTCCCACCTTTGCCTCCCAGTCAACCTCTCACACCCCTGACTCTCTGCTCTACTAGCATTAGCTACTACAGATTTGTGAATGGAACTGGTCTGTGCACTGACCACCAGGGATCATACTCTATTGTCATACCTGCATCTACCTCTCCACCTCACCACTCCCAATCTAGTGCCTATATGGAATCTATCTCTTGCTCGACCATGGTGACTACAATCTGTGGTCCCCAAGGATGCACCTCACATGATGATTGCCCATACTCTGCTCTGCCTATCGACACTCCCTGCCTCTCTCTAAATTTTCATCACACTCTCTCTGGTAGATACATCTCAATAATGTGATGACTCTGCATTGTCTGTCCGATCAGATATCTCAATTGCCTGCACCAAGGTAAGTGGTCATCCTCATCTATCCACAGTGGGCATGCCTTGTAAGGTCTCTAGATGAAACTGACCAATGTATCTATTTCATTCCTCCAGTAGCCCACATCTCTAACATGCGTCTAAGTCAAGGCTCCCTGATATAAATAATAATATGGTGTTATGCCCACCGCCTGCCAAACCATTGGCGGCCAAAACACTTATATGTGCTCTCATGCCCAAACTATCAGCAAGGTCACACCAAAGCTTAAACTCTACCCCATCCTATACATAATATCATGAAACTAGGAATATAGAATAGCCAATAGGCATGGCCCCCATCCATACACTATCCTATGTTGAATCATCAACCCCAACATATCTCCCCAACCAACTAGGAAGCCATGGCCCCTACAATTAGGAATCATCACTCTTTCTATTAGTGTGCATAGAACATAGTCAAATTGGTCATATGTCTTTGCTAGGATCTCCCACCGGATCTCATATCCCTCGATCCTGAGCTCTGCATCATCATCAATCTTGTAATACTCATATAATGCCTAAATTCTTTGATTTGGGTCGTATCACACATGCTCACCGCAAATGGTTAATCTCAAGATCTTGTACATGTCCTCTACGGTGACTATCGCTTCCCCCATAGACAAATAGAAGTTGCTCATCTTTGAGTGCCACCGCTTTTCTAGTGTTGTCAACATCCCCCTATTTGCCTTAATAGTGGGCATATATGTCACATAAAATAAACCTAACTCTACCAACACACCCCTCTCATCGTCGCCTAGTTGGTCCCACAAGCATAACACATCTAGACTAGAATATTGTGTATGAATGGGAGGAAGACGCTCCTAAAATCATCATGCAGCCAACAATTTCAATCCTAGATCTACTATTGACCAACAAAACATAGTTTGACCAAGTCAAAATTTCTTATTCTAGGGAAAATATTTCATCACGCAATTGTGTCGCACTATCTATCTAATGCATCACATATATCATAACTGGCCCGCGACATCAAATGTCTCACAAGCCAAACAAATGCGTCATTTCATGCAACATATGTGTCACACCTAGTCCTTTGCATCATTCCTAATCACATATGTGACTTGAAAATGCACTTGTGTCACACTGCAAATGTTTCTTGCCCCTATCCCTATGCATTTGTGTCACACCAAGATGATTGGGATGAACCGCTTCTCGAATGTGTCATATATGATAATAGATGCATCGCACGTCATGTGATGCATTCATCTACTAATTTTTTTCTAGCCTACATGCGCATGAAATGAAAAAATAAAAAGTTAGGTTCGTAGTACGTATTGGGGCGGGCGCTCCCTCAAGACGATAGTGTGTGTGAATCTAATATGCATGATGGGAAGCCTCTAGAAACGAGAACATTTTTTCTATCTACTCACTTTGACCTCTCATGATTTCTACATATGGAAAGTGAAAAATGACCCTTTTTTCAAATTCAAATTACTATTTATAGGTCCAAATTTACGGTTTTTGACCTACCTTGCCTTATGGACGCACCCTTTGATACCCTTGACACCATTTTTTTCCCCTACCTTTGAACTTGACCATCAATTATGTCTTCACAATCGAACTCCTAGCCATCCTTTTGTCTTATCAAGACAATTTTCCAAATTTTTACAATTTTTGCAAAATTTTCAAATTTTTCCGAGAGGGCATACCCATACCCTACTATCATCGAGGCATCTTGGAGAATATCTTGATTGAATTTATTTGACACAACACAATAAACTACATTATGTCAAAGAGAGGCAAAATGTAGACACTGAAAAATGTCCTAAGTCTACGAGCGTCATTTTTTTTGGTCATCATCTTTCGATAATTGAATAATTTTAATTATTCAATTATGTTCTATCATATTCCTCTATTAATTAAATAATTAATTAATTCACCTTCTCATTTCTATCCTGATCAATTAATATTATTTAATTGCGTCACTAATATATCCCTTTCTCCAATGATTAAATAAATCAATTATTTGTCTTGCATCCATAGTCAGATAAAATTATTTGACCCTTTATTCTTCTATAATTAAATAATTACCAAAATTATTTAATTATGTGTCATTCCTCCCTTTTGAATAAATAATTTAATAATTTAATTACCCATGACTAATTTTCATCTCTCCATTTAATTAAATTGGTTAATTTAATTAAATGCTCCTTTCTTCATTTTCCCCAAATAAATAATTTGAATAAATTATTTGTTTGCCACTTGCCACTTTCCTCCATTTTCCTCCATTTTTTAATAGATAATTTCAAAATAAATTATTTATGTGCCTCCTCCACTCAAAGATGTCATGTCATAACCTTCATTGGTATCATAGTCGTCGACATCATACCTGTCATAATTCCTCCAAGAATGGAATATTCTTGGTGCATCAATTTTGGACCATTGATCTTGGCATCTTTTTGGAGGCTCGATCTCAACCATCCATTTTGTAACCTCCCTTTCATGCATCCTCCACCATTGATCTTGGAATCCTTCTAGAGGATTAATCACAGTCGTCCATTCGAAAGGTTTCTTATAAAAGCAACCTTTCTCCTCCATTTTCAATTTAACAGTTAATTGTATCCAACTTTCTACTTACTATTTTGCAGGTATTTGCCCATGTGAAACAATAAATCTGAGGGAAAAGATTGCAAAAAGGAGAAATAGGAGAGCAAGAGAAGTGATTCAAGATTCAAGCATGGGGAATATTGTGATTTAATGTTTTTATTTTCTCATGCTTTCATTGTTTTCTCTTGTTTAGTTGTGGTTAATGGTCTAAAGGAGTTAGTGTTGGAAATAGGATGCTATTTAATCGCAATCCTAAACATTAGTTATTTCATGAGTCTCCTAAATCCTTGGAAAGTGTTCAACAACACTAGGATTAGGAAGTGATTAATATTTGATGAAATAATCATGTTAATTGACATTTGTAATTAATTCTAAATGTTAAAATCATGTGGGGATGCCTTGGGATGGGCTCCTACAAAATAGGGGCACATGGTCTCACACATGGGAGGTGACACTCACCTTAAGTTCATTTTACTAAGTGGTAAATTGAGTTTACTTCAAGAATGCATCCTAGGTTCCTACAAAATAGGGATTTTGTTTTATTCATGTTGAGTACCTATAAAATAGGGTTTGAAGTTCAGTTGAAGTTCAGTTCAGTTCAGTTGAAGTTCAGTTCAGTTCAGTTGAATTTCAGTTTAGTTCAGTTTAGTTCAGTTGAAGTTCAGTTTAGTTTAATTGAATTTCAGTTCAATTCAGTTTAGTTCAGTTAAGTTAAGTTAAGTTAAGTTCAGTTCAGTTATCTTCATTTCAGTTCAATTATCTTCAGTTGGTCTTAGTTGCATGTTAGTTGAATTCAGTTAACTTGGAATGCATGCCTAATAACTTGAGTTTCATGATAGATAATAGGAACTACCTTCAGTTAACAGGAGATGACCATTCTTGCATGAATGGTGTTGAGAAATGTTTCAGTTAACAAGAAATATCTTGGACCCACTTTGGGCGCCCAAGTTGGCTTCTTCGAATTAACTCCTTTGCATGCAGAGATATTATCGATTGCCTAGTTAAGTGGGGCCCTCTTTTGGGCTCCAACTTTGAGGATAAAGCCTCAAGATATTTACAAGATGAAGACTTACTTGTGACTTCAGTTTGGTATGCCCAAATGGTTTGACATTTGTATTCATGGTGCATCTTCACTTGCATGAAATAGGCGTACCTTTAAGGGTTAGGGCTTGAGCATTGTTTGTGTAACTCAATTGGAGTTTACAATGTTGGAGAAAGTCTATATATCGCAAGAAAGTTGTAGAGAAAGTTAGTAAGTTTGATTTGCAGGTTGTGAAGAAGTTTGGTGAAGGCAAAATAGGCATTCTCAAGCAAGAATTGGAGTTATTGTAATCTACTTCAAAGATTGAATAATAGATTAATTCTTGGTGGAGTTTTTTACCCGAAAGGGTTTTCTCCATGGTATATGTTGTGTAATCTTTCTAATATCATGTCTACTTCTTCTATCAACTTATGTCTACATTCTACAATAGTAAAATGGATTAATCAAGATAATCACCCACAAAGAAATTGTAGCAATAAAAAGGAAAATATAATTTAGATCAACAATATTAAATTTTTATAGAGTATTAAGCTAAGAAAACACCTCATTTTTCAACAATTAGTTGTCACTATTCTAGGCTAGAAACTAAGAAACCCCATCTTACATTATTATTTGAATTTCCAAAGTCATTTTTCAGCTATCGGTATTTTATGTTTGGTAAATTAGAAGAATTGCATATACATACTAGTTATGTTCATAATTCAAAATACTAAGCGCACCTAATGAATCCTAGAACTTTCATTGAGAAAAATTGAACATCCTAGGAGCAATCAAGAACATAATTATCAAGATTATTGCAACATTTATTTTAATCAAGAATCATGTTAATCATTCATCATTTTTTTATGTAACTTTTTTTATGTTTCTTGTTCATTTGTTTTGTGAGTACTAACACTTACAAGACTTCAAATCAAGTAATAAAATTATCCTTGAAGGTGATGAGAACATGACTCCAGTTCATGAAGGAATGAAAATGTGAGTGATGAGTTACAACATTAGTCAATCCATTACTTGTTTATCATTTAGCCTTTTCTCGACCGATTGTAATCTCTTTATGCATTAAATCATAGTTGTTGATGAGGTAGAAATACCAAAATAGGGTTCGACTTAGGCAAGCCCTTATATGGCACAACCATTCCTCCTCTTTCATGTGTGAATATTTTTAGATAGGACAAAATTGGAGGAATATTGAGGATTCATTTCTCATTCATGCATTCAAGCCCTACATGTTGTTAAGACATGGAAACTATATTTTTATAGCAACAAACAAAGTTCTAACAATGACCCCGAGAGAACGAGACTTGCAGACTAGAGACTACAAGCTTGTGATGTCAAATCCTAAAAAGTGGGAAGCTATTATAGGGTGCACCATGCCCCTGACTAGTCAATTCAACACCATATTTCTATGCCAAATTCCTCAGTGTCTACCCTCTGTGTTTTTTAAGTCTTTTTTTATCTTTTTGTTTTGCATTTCTTAAAAATCATCTTAGTTTGCTACATTTTCATAGTTAACCTAGGAACAAAATTGCATCATAAAATTCAATCAACTAAAGTTCAATCAATCGCATAAACATCATCCCCCCAAACAAGGATTAAAACACTAGTCCACCATTCTATCTCTTCCATTGAGGTTTTTAGCCAAGTAGATTTTGAGATCATTTTTAATCCTTAATGTCCCTAATTGGAATAAGTTTGATTTAGGATCTAGATCCCTTTTTCCACTAAAATAGGAACTTCTCACAAGCTATCTAGCTCTAACATATTCCACTACTCTCTCTCCTTCCAAATTTTAAAATGAACATTTAAAAGGGATATCACTAATACTAGGTCTCTAAGGTAAAGCAACAACTTTCTTGATCTACTAATATTCAACTTTATTTTCACTAGTATCTTTAATAATATCATAATCAATAAGTGGTTGGATTCTATCTTATAGTAAACCTCTATGCAACATGCATCTCTTGTAACCAATAGAGTGCCCAATTCTAGGGCCTAGTGAGCTAGTTTTTCAATATCCTTATTTTCATGCTCTTACATTACTATAACACTTTCTTCAATAATACATTTATGAGAAACCATTAAGGATATAATCCCTATAGTATCCAAAATCTCTAGCACCAACCCCATTCTGTTAATAGTATCTTTAACATTATCAAATACACCTTTATATTTTGCATCAAGGATCATTCTCTTATTTTCACCAATAGGAATGTGTACCCAATTATCTCTTGAAATTTTCCCTTGGTTAAGATATTTTGGATTAATTCATCATAGTTATCAAATTTATGCTCATAGATTGACCTTCCTACCTCTTTCTCGAATTCATTAATGAAATGTTCTAGTTCAAATATTCTTCCTTTCTCTAATTACATCATGTACTCCAATAACTTTGATTATAGGATATAAATACCCTCCGTAGTAGTTATAATGCAATATGATAACCTCAGTGTAGATAGAAAGAAGGAACCCTTTTATGTTGCCTCAAGTGAATTTTATTTGCCTCATTGAGCTGTCACCTAGTTTCAAGGAGAGATACATTTGAATTCACCCAAAGAGGAAGATCATGTGGTTCTACTTTAACTCCATAAGCTCTAATGATTTTCCTATTTTTTTATAGAAGCAATCACCTAAGTTATATCCACAATAAATCTCATAATTAAACTACTTTGGTATTAGGAACTTAATAAGAGTATCATATAGTCATATTCCCTTTATATCCAATTATATTCATAAATATTTCTAGAAAATATCACTCAAAAGAAACATAATCTAAATTCTAATAAAGTTAATCCTATACATAAATTCTCACTTGAATTTGTAAAGACATTGCTTGATGATGTGGTTGTGACTTTCAAAGAAAGATCTCAGATATCTATCCTAAGAAACAATAAATGTTCAACATAATATAGAATACAATTTGAATGATGGAATTTTGTTATAAATTTAATGGATACAAGCTCTCTATGAATACACTCTACTAAAAAGGAATAAAAATCAAACAACATATTCACATACCTATATTGGATATATACAACAATAATGATCATATGTATATGCATCTACACCTTATAATATATCCCCAAGAATCGACACAAGGAAATGTAGCCCATTATAAAATATTTCTCAAAAGTGTCAAAACCAAAAGGCTCAATTTCATCTAAGGTAATTGGATTTACTTCAATTGGACCTTTTGTACTATGATTAGATGACCATTCTACCATATAACTACTCTTATCTCTTACATACACCTAGTATAATCTGTTGAAGTCAATTTTATAATTGACTAGGGAATTTGGGTCAAAACATTTCTTATTAATTCCTTGTTGTGAATAGTTCTTCACCAATTTTAATCTTTGATTGTATAGAATTTGAATCATACTAATTACTAATGGTATATAAGGTCAATACTAACAAACAGATTTGGGATGACCAATTTCCCTAAGTACAATCACCATATATGAGATATAAGGGTAGGCTTCCTAGCTTCATACTGAAAGAATAAAATTAAATCCCAACCAATTATAGGGATGATAGTATCTTTGATCAATTCAACCATATCAGGTACAACCTATCAAAAAATATGCTTGTAACCTGGGTATGCTTAGTGTTGGTGTGAGTAAATGTCTTGTACCTAGTTAATTCACTTAATAGGGACTTTGGGGACATATTCACATGTTAAGTTTACTTCTAGGTCCTAAGATTATTTCTAGAAGACTTAGTTTTCATGTCTAGATCTTATCTTTTTTTCTTTTATGTCAAGTTAGTTGTCTCATGTTATAGGATTAAGATACTTGTCATGATCTTGTCTAGTTCTATGTCTCACCTTGGATATATAACCAAGGGTTTTTCATACATTGTATATATTGAATTCTTGGATATTCAATTCCATTCAATCTTGAGTATTGCATATTGATCTCTTTGTGCTTTCCATTTGACCTCTAGATCTTGGGTATCTCGATAGCCAACTCTAACATGGTATCAAAGTAGGTTGGGTGCCTTTGGTTAGTCTTTTTGAGAGATCTTGGTAGATCTTGAAAATTTGAGTATGCTCTTCCCTTGCATCGTATGATGATCTGGAGAATCAGAAAACTTGATAGAAATACCAGTTTTTGGGGGGTTCCATTTTTTGACTTTGTATTGCAAGTGCAATTTGGGAGCTTTTTGCATCAAATTTGAGCTCACCATTACGTTTGGAGTGACTGATAAATTCAAATATTCCTTCTTTTTTGTCCCAGTTGGACATTGGAGGCCAAATCTGAAAGGGTTTGAAGATTGAAGGTGGTTGCTAGATTCAGGAGGTAGCTACCACTTCAGAGCATTTTGAGTCAAAAAGGACACCACCATTGTGATCAGAATGCCCAAAAACATATAGATTGACTATCAAATCATCAATTTTGGAGAAAGTTGTCCTTTGAGGCTAAATTTCTTTGTCGGATGGGTTGTACGACCCAACTTGTGTGATACAATTTTATTAAAAAAAATTATTAGGAAAGATTGTAAAAGTTTTTATTAATTTTATTTTTTTAAATAATTGTTTGTGGACTACATACTTTAAGTCTATAGCCACGTACATAGGGTACAAAGTACCCTGAACGGCTCTTGCAGTGTCGCATGGCACAAGTTGTAAGCATCACTTGCCATCCACTGGCTAGAAGCTGGTAAATTAAAACCGACAACATATTTTTTCATAAACCTGATGAAAAAATAAGTATTTTATTTGTCCCAAAGTGGATTGTGTCGGTCGAACTTCGCATTTGTGAGCATAGTATTTTAGCAATCTACATAATATATCAACAACAAAATATACCAGTAGATAGAAAATATTCTAACATTAAGAATATTTTGGCATGAGGGGTATATTCTAATGTGACGTCCATTTGGTCATCAAATTTAACATAGTGAATTTATGACATCAGCACCATGTCAATGCTCTTTTAAAAAAAAATTCCCCCCTCACCATTTGCATTTTGTTTTTGAAGGTGATTTTCAAACACTCATACTATCTGTTTTGCAAGCAATTTATTTTATTTGGGGTAGACTTTCATGCTCTTTGTAGTGGTGCAGTTATCTTTTGATTTTGGTGCCAATTTTTCTATAAATTACAGATTCTCATAGGTGTTGTTGAGTCATTCTCATTTTGGGAACTTCAAGGGCTTTGTTCCCGCTCCTATGATAACATTTTTGGGTGCAGTTTTTTTGAAAGTGCATAATTTTTCATGTACTTTTCAGTGGTATGATCAAATTGAACTCATTTTGCACCAAAAATATTACTTGAGCTTGTGGCCAATTTTGGCATCTGTATGCACTAAGATCAAGTCCACTTCATTGTTTTTTGCAAGTGGAATCTATAAAATCCTTAGATATAAAGTGCCAAATCATATATTTTTTTGGGGGGGTTTCTTGATTGAGTGATTTGGGGGGGTCTCTTGGTGCATTTTTTTGATCGGTTTGCTTGTGCTCTTTGTTTCCATGGATCATTCTAAGGTTCCTTTCCTCACATCATATAATTATTCAACATGGCATAAAAATACATAGAGTATTCTAATGACTAAAGGAAACTCTCTGTATGTTGAAAATAAGATATTTGAACCTACAAATTCAGACAAAAGGATAAAACGGATGATTGAACATACTAAAGCTCTTAGATTTCTTTTTAAACTAGTTTCTCAATATCTATTATTTCGAATTGAATCATGTAATGATTCTCATGAAGCTTGGAAAAAATTAAAAAAATTGTATGGTACTACAGATGAAGTAAGAGGCTATAAAATTGATAATGAATTGATGATCATTGACCCTAAGAACTTTGACAAAATCCAAGACTACATCACTAAGGTTAATGATCTAAGAGAGCAATGTAAATCATGTGAATTGGTGAGAAAAATATTCAGTTGGTATACAATACATTGAACAAACTTGGTCTTGATTATGTTGATTTTGTTTCTAGCTTTCATACTCATATATTAACTATGGGGTATGCATATACTACACCTTCATTTCCATCATTTTTTGAGATGTTAATACATGAGAAACAAAATATTATATCGATGGGTCTCATCAAGTCATCTAAATCTCAAGAATTGTTGGCTAGTCAGGTGAAAGAATCGGATAAGAAATAGAAGAAAGAAAAGAATAATCCACATTCAAATCAAGAAAAGAATAAATTCTCTTCCAAAGAGAATTCATCAATCCAACTTGTTCATATTGCAAGAATCTTGTACATAATGAACATTCTTGTTATAAGAAAGATATTGATGAATTGAAACATCTTCTTAAGAAGAATCATATCGATCTTCCTTCTAGAATGTCTGAGTCAACTACTTCTTCAAAATAGTCTAATAAGGACAAAGTTCATGTTGGTTTTGCTTCTACATCAATAAATAAGGGTAAATCTCTTTGTGCTTCTACAAATCTTGGATTAGGTAGATGACTTCTATATTTAGGAGAATCTCATCATATGGCATCTTCATAGTCTATATTCTCTTCTTTTGAGCCTTGTACTATGTCTCCTATTTTGATGGGAAAAAATACATACATGATTTTAATTGGGAAGAGATCT
Organism: Sequoiadendron giganteum; assembly: GCA_007115665.2. Lineage (NCBI taxonomy): Eukaryota > Viridiplantae > Streptophyta > Pinopsida > Cupressales > Cupressaceae > Sequoiadendron > Sequoiadendron giganteum. The sequence continues at coordinate 492,637,072 of CM021107.1, forward strand.
ATTGATATTAGGGAGGGAACTTTCAATGATGTTTTGTGTGTACCTCATTTTTCAAACAATATTTTTTCCATCCATCAGATTACACATGGTGGAGATGGGAGGACTGTGGAATTAACTCCTAATTCAATTATCATTAGAGACTTGGAGAGTAAAGATTATTGCTACTAGGATGGTTGATCATTCATCTAGGTTGTACACCTTTACAGATTTTTCTTTCGATGATGAAATTGTTCCTTCGGATATTGATCACACTTCTAGTGTGAACCATGACTTTTAGGAGACTTTTGGCTAATTGAAATTAGTATTTCACACATCGGATCCCATTCTTGAGCCTTGAATTTCATCTCATCCATATTCTATTTCATTTGATGATACTTGCATTGCTACATATATGGCTTCTTGCGATTTAGTGCAGTAGGATCTTCATCATCTTCCAGCTACCTCTACTTCAAATGCATACTTGATAGACATTAATGGATTGTTTTTTTAGTCTCACATTTTGGATTTGGGAGACACCATTGATTGCATTCATCTTCTATTTTATGGAGATGATTCTTCTTCAGTTGTTGCAAGGGAATAATTTGGCCCTCTTGTTCATTCTCTACATGACCATTCTTCATAGTTTGACGTGAGTGTGGATACTTTTGGATATAGTTTGGAGGAGGATTCTTTGTCTTTGGAGGAGGCATCATTGTCTTTGGATTATGTTTTTCATTCATCTTTAGGATATTCTGAATCGACATATTCAGTTGTGTGGCCTAGAATGCCTATTTGGAGTGTGTCATATTTTTGTATCAACATGGAGACACTTGAGTGTAGTTAAGAGACGTCACATTTCATTATTCTTCTCACATATTCCTTTTAGGAATGAGAAGACATCTTGCATATCATCATGGTTTTTGACTTCCTAAGGGGAGGAATGTCGTTCGATGAGATTGGATCATCTTCAGTATTCAATGTTGAGCTTCTACCATTACAGGAGACTCGCCATTGAGGGGGGGTTGCATGGTCTCCCTTCTTCTTCTCTCTTATGGGGGGTATTTTTCCTCACATGGGATTTTGTCCTTCTTTTTGTTCATTGAGATCATTTTTTTTTCATCTCTTTTGGGGAGGAATTTTGCCCCATTGGATTTTCTCCTTTTCTTTGTTTATGAGAGATTACATTTGCATTTATACATGGGTACCTAACATGGCCTAGTAATTGGGACCCATCCTTGTATCATTTGCATAATAATCTACTTACTAAGTTGCACTTAAGGGGGGTTAGTGTGAATAAATATCTTGTACCTAGTTTATTCACTTACTAGGGACTTAGGGGACATATTCACATGTTAATTTTACTTAGATCCTAAGACTATTTCTAGAAGACTTAGTTGTCATGTCTAGATCATATTGTTTTGGATTCTATGTCAAGTTAGTTGCCTCATGTCATAGGATTAAGACACTTGTCATGATATTGTATAATCCTATGTCTCACCTTGGCTATATAACCAAGGGGTTCTCATACATTTTATATTCAATTCTTGGATATTCAATTCCATTGCAATCTTGAGTATTGCATATTGATCTCTTTGTGATTTCCATTTGGCCTCTAGATCTTGGGTATCTCCATAGCCAATTCTGATACTTAGCTCTTTTTCCAAAGCTAAGAAGATGATTAATGATTTCTTGAGCTAAATTTATTTTATCCCTACCAATCTATGATGAAGCACAACTCATTTTGGACAATGTGAAGATTCGAGAAAGATCATATATCTAGGGTTTGGGATGACTTTTCTAGTTTGTAATATGTAGAAAGTGTTACTAAATTATAATACACAGTTATACAAATCCTATTACTAAATGGAAAGAATTATTGAGACCTTTAAAAAGGGCTTACCCATTAATTCTTCTTTTTGAATGCACATAGACCTCCATATTGAATTGAACTTTATCAATATTTCCAATCCTTTCTTTGGTTGCAATTCTTAGCTTTTATTTTCTTTCCCATTGAAAATCAATTTTGAATAACCCTAGAAATATAACTAAGACCATTTTCCCACTTCGCCACCTTTTACATTAAATCCATGTATGAGATCATAAATAGAATGTTGCAACTATTAATCTTTTTTAATCTAACTTTAAATTTTATCCATTGATCAATTTGAGATGAATTAAATTGATCACCATTGCACATCACATTTTGGCTTGTGAAGAGAAAAATAATAAGTGTCAAATTTAGGCTCATATTGTAGTCCGCTTAGAAGTACTTAGAGATGTGGCATACCCCTAGCCTAATAATCATCATATGGCCCAATGATTATCTATATTTTAATAAATATAGAAATAAGTGTGTCAAATCGCCACCATCACAAATTTATCGCTCATTGCACACTTGAGAATAGGCTCTTTTGTCAAACCATGATGCACTAAGCATAGAGGATGCAATAAAATTTGGCCACCTATATTATATGTCAGCCCTCCCTATTGGTTTCTCAAATATTATTCATTGTGTTATGGAGTAGGACTCTAAATTTAAACTATGATATGAAGGAGTGATAGAGGTATATTAAAATTTTGTCAATTGTCCTAATCTTGAAGGATAAAAAATTAGCACATGGTATTCCTCAAACCAATATGGAGCCTTCATTTCAGCATGTAGACTCACCATCTTAAGGACACATGTCAAGATTATTCCAAATCCCTACTTGAAATAAAACTCTAACACAAAATAGTAATGAATTACCTTTGGTGTAATGTAATCACAACTTGCCACATGTAATCTAGTACATTAAATAAAAAAAGTCTTACAATAAAGGCATAGTCAATCATTTGCAAAATAGCAATGGGAAAGAACCTAGTGATGCAATGGGATATGGATAGCTAGAAAATACGACAATACATCCCATTCCCTTTTTATTTCACATAAAAATATCATCTCTAATCAATTAAGAGGGGACATGGAGCTATTATCCCTACAAAATGGCATGCCTAGGACATGATAACATAGAAAACACCATACAAAATGATATGGAATCATATAATTTACCATCAAATCAGACTCACTAGTAACGTTGGATTTAACAAGACCGTGTATGTGCAGGATCATCATGGAAAAAATGGGCCCTTAAGTGGTGATGAAAATTCAGAAAAAATAGAGTTAGGAAACTTAACATAAAAATTTGAATAAGTTATCTATATTATTTCAAAAATATGTAAGAATAAAATTTGTAGCAAACTGAATGTAGTTTCTAAACTACTAAAGTCTAATTTTTTTTTTTTGTAAATCCATTTGGTGAAAATTTGAAATTTCAATGCAGTAGTACTTGAATTTCAAAGAAAAAATAAGTAAGCGTGTGTTTGACCACCCCAACCACAATAAAATAATAATATTTTTTTATAAGCTTTTAGATATAAGTAGAGAACTCATGTCTCGATGTGATGCATATTTTTTTGTAATTTTTTTCCAAATAAATAATTAATTATGAATTGTTTATTTAAACTTTTAAAAATATAAAAAATGCATATGTTTGACCACCTTAACTTGGTCAAAACTTCATTAAATTCAAAAAAAAAAAAAATTCTTATAGTATGCGAAGCATAGAATGTGACGCATGTTTCGAATTCAAAAAAAGTGATACCATTTGAAAGTTATAGATGTTTCTCAATCATCCTATCAATCAGGACTTTAGTCGTAATTCAAATAGAAAATGAATAATTATTATTTATTAAATTCAAAGTAAAGCATAATTTATATTGGTGGAAAGTTGAGAATCTCCTTTAAAAACCCTTTTCGTTTCATCAATTTAGGGTAAAAAAAAATTCGTCAGCCACATGGGCAAAGTCTAGAAAAGCAAGGTAAGTTGTTAAACATGTTTTTTGTGTTGACTTCTTAGGATTAGCATGTCCTAGCCAAATTCCGAAGCAAACCCAAGCCTAATCCCTAGGTAGTAGGGTTTGTGTCAGACATATCGAATATCTGATTCAAATCAGATATTCGATTTGAATTATATATAATTTTAATATATGATATTATATAAATTATATATATCATTTTATATAATTTTTATTTTATAAATGTAATATAGTCGTTAATATATAATTTTAAAAATGCAATAAATAGTTATAGTTTATTAAAATATATCTAGTTGAGAATATACAATATAGTTTACAATATAATATATAATTTATGATAATCTCTTATGGAATTATGTATAATATTTAAATATTATTTATATATTTTAGTTAATGTATAAATATATATATATATATTGAGATAATATATAAAATATTATATAACTAATTAATATTACTAATATATAAAATATTTAATTACTCTCTCTCTCTCTCTCTCTCTCTCTCTCTCTCTCTCTCTCCTTCTTCCCCTCTTTCTCTCTCCCTTCCCCCTCCTAATTATCTATCCCTCTCTCTAACCATTTTTCCTCTCTCTCTCTCTTCCCCTCTCCATTCCCCCTCCTAATTCTCTCTATCTCTCTCTCTCTCTCTCTCTCTCTCTCTCTCTCTCTCTCTCTCTCATATCTCTCTCTATCTCTTGTACACCCTCCACCTCCTAATTACTCTTGGGTTTATGTGTGCCACAAATCAGCTATCCGATTTGTGACACCAAAATCTTACCGTTACTATACATGTTTAATCTTTTTCAAATCATATATCAGATTTTATTTGATATCGGATTTGTGGGCCATATAAAAACCTTAAGTGGGCCATTTTGAGCATCCCAACAAACCCTACATTCTATTTGCATGCTTTGCAGGTGAGAAAAACATGATTTCAGACAGGAAGAGACAAAGATCAACTTTTTGGAGTATCTTCTATTCAAATTTGTCATAAGCAATCAATTTTTTAGCATCTTCTTGGAGGTATAATGGGGAGCAGCGGTCGTCAGAAGAAAAAACCTAAGAGAAAGCTTACAAAAGAACAAATTGAAGTATATAGACAAAGATATAGAGAAATTCATAGGAAGAGAAGAGAAGGTATGTCAAATATTGGTGAATGAGCCCTTTGGTCTTTTAAGGTGAAAATGTTGAACATGATATTGAAATTGGGAATCCTAATGTTGAAATTGATATTGAAAATGTTCAAGGTGAAAATTTTGGAATTGAAGATGTTGACCATGATATTGAAAATGTTGGAATTGAAGATGTTGAACATAATATTAAAATTGGGAATGAAACTATTGACATTGATGTTGAAAATTTTCAAGCTGAAAATGTTGGAATTCAAGATGTTGAACATAATATTAAAATTGGGAATCAAATTATTGAAGTTGATATTGGAAATGTTCAAGCTAAAAATGTTGGAATTGAAGATGTTGAGCATAAATATTGAACCAAGTGTAAATTTTGTTTCACCAAATTACATGGGAAAAGAAGAAATACATATTCCAAATTCAAGAAATTCAAGAACCCCTAAATGGTTACTTGAAATTGATGAGAACATTATAAACAATTTTGAAGGCAAGAGGTCAACACGAACCGTTCAGTTGTGGGCTACAGAAATTTTCAACCAATATTTTAGCAATAATACATTGACTGAGCAATGCCAACTTTTTTTACAATTGCTAAAGATACAAAAGATGAGACCTTTGCTAGCCAAATTGAAGATTCATGTGAACAAGAAGACCGAAAAAAAATATTATTGTCAAAAATATTTTTAATGCTCTCAAGTCTATTGGAAAAAATAACAGGGAAAAAATATAAGAGAGTTGCTTGGAGAGTCATTACAACAACCCTAGTAAGCCATCAATTGAAAAAGGCTCGCTTTATGAGACAAACTTGTATTGATTCTGACATAAATCATAAAACTTTGGATAGATCACTTGCAAGAAGAGAAAGAATAGATGATCCTCTTAAAAATGATACATGGGATTTTGTCAGGAGGCTTCCATGTGTTGATAATAAGCTAATCGATAATGTAAATCAGTTAATTCAACAATTTTGGCATGATAACTCTAGAGTATCACCCAATTCAAAGGATGTTTTAAAGTTAAGAATTGGCAATCAAAACCATACACCGCATCCTAAACATTTCTTAGAATCAAGCCAAACAATGTTGTTCAAAAAATTTATTGAAACACATCCAAATATGGAAATCTCACAAAGGACTTTTGAAGGTTTGAAGCCATTTTCTTGTGTGCCTCTTAAAATTCATAATACTTGTTGTTGCAAATACCATGTGGAGTTTTCAATGTACTATGAGCTATTATGCTATATCTATTCTACTTTGCATACTAATGAAATGTTGCAAGAGTGTGGTGCAATGCATATTCTGAAATCATCAAGGGACTTGCTAGATCTATTTTTATGTTCTAGAGATGATGGTTTCTTTTCTATAGAAATGATTGTTTAAATGCGAAGTGCTCACAATGTGGTGGCTTGTCAAATTTTGACCAATTTTTTCATGAGGGTTCCGAACATGAATTTGGAAAGAACCTTGTTGAGAAAAAGAGATATGAGATAGTCAAATATACTTTATAGAGTGGAGGTGAAGGTTCTAGATGAGAGTTGGTTACAAAAGAATGCAGTGTTGCTAATTTTATTTTGGATTTTAAGGACAATATTTTCTACAAGTATGCAAGGCATAGCCATAGGTCTCAGTGGTTGGATCAACAATTCAGGATGTGTAAGGACTCTTTTCCGATTGGCACTATTATATCAGTGGTTGATTTTGTAGAAAACTACACATTGCAACCATAAAATGAGGTACAATCTCAGTATTACAATTCCATTCAAATTTCTATTTTTTTCCACATAACGTATATAGTACAAAAGAGGATCAAAAGATAATCAAAGAGCATCATTTTTATATGAGTGTGATAGATCTCACTCATCTGATTATGTCCAGCATTGTTTCGATAATTTTATTGAGTTCTTGCATGAGCATGATATAACAGTGGGTCGACATCTCATTTGGTTAGATAATTGCACAGGTCAATTCAAGAATGCTCATATGTTTTATTGGTTGATTAGAATGCATGTAGAGAAGGGTGTACCTCATATTTGGAGTTTTTCTAAAGTTGGGCATGGGAAAGGGGAGCATGATGGAGTAGGTGCATGTGTAAAGAGAGCTCTATTTAAAGAGCAATTGAATATTTTAAGAGCAAAATTCAGTGATGCATGTTCTATTGTTGATTGGTGTAGTTCAGCACTATCACAGGGAGGGACACTTGATTCAACAATGTGCAGATTCTCTTGGTTGGTTGAGGAGGGCACAGTGGGAGGAAGATTGGATTGTCATACAATCAAATATTCTTCAAAGATGCATTCATTTTGAAGCTCAGATGCAAGCACATGGACCATTTGGACACAAGAGTTGGCTTGTTTTTGTCAGAGTTGTATTCAGTTTGAGTGGGATCAATGCAAGTGAAGTGAGTGGGTGGATACGTGGGTTCCATAGTATCTAACTCCTTTATCTCAAATAATATCCATGAAAAATGACACAATGGAAAGTTCAGTTGATTACGACCGTCTTTCAGATCTACTACAATTAGGACATGTTTTTGCATTTGTTGCACCACAAGGGAATGAAGAGAGATCAGACTATTGGTTGGCTTGATGTGTGCGGTTAAATCATAAGCTAACACAATCGATGGAATATGATGATGGATTCATGTATCCGACAGGTTCAGTTGTGGTTGTAGGAACTTGGTTGCGAACATACATGATTAGAAAGAATGGCATACCTGTATTTGAAGACTATGAGAAACACAAAACCATTGTCAGGTATTTGCACCTTGTTATAGCAACAAATATTAAGTTGTTGAAGAATCACGCCAAACTAAAGACAAAACAACTATGGACACTTGGTAATTTTGATCATGAAGCAATATTGGATACTCTTAAGCAAAGAGATGACCCTTTAGGTGCACTTGAATAGCATACTCAAGAATGGAAGGTACAATGCTTAGGTTCATTATGCTTAAGTTCATTAGTGTTCTTTATTTAATACTTGCAAAAAAGTAATTGGTTGGTTGATGGGATAGTTAGGATACAGTTGAAGAAGCTGAAATTAAGGTAATGCTCTGATATAATTGGTGAAGAAGTTGAAATTAGGGTAATGCTCTGATATCTATAATCCAAACAAATAATTATCTTCAATCTATTTTTCATTTAGTCTTATTACTGACACATTCTGCTACTATGGTAAACTATATTTTCAATGTCCAGAGTGAAGAGAGGTGAACTAGCGAGCATGTTTGAAAGACAAAAGAACCAACAGTCACTCCATCCAGTCAAATTTTGAAGGCAACAGGGGATCTTTTGCCTTCCCCTAAAGGTAAATATGTTTTTTACTATTGATATATACTTGACATTTTATGTCCATATGACTCCTTTGTACTAAATGTGTATGGATTTTTTGGATATATTGTATACTTTTATCAATATATATATCATTGTATAGCCTTACGACTTGTTGATTAAAAAAATCTTATTTTGCTACTACCATTCTTGAATCTCCCTTATGATGCATATTGAATCTTATTTTACATGTATTAGGGGTGGTTTGGAGTCATCTTGAATAACGAGTTTTGTGTGTAGGGAATGTCTTTTGGCTGGTTTGGAATGATGCCCTAGGTGGCAAATAGTACATTTTTGGGTGAAATTGGGTGGTTTGAGTGAGAAAATGATAGAATTCTTGGGTGCAGCAGAGATCTCTTGATCTTTTGAGTTTTTTCAGGTATTTTATGAAGTTTTGGAGGCATTGGTTGGGTTAGATATGCCCTGGAAGGTTGTTTTTCAATAAACCTCCCATGTAAAGTGCAAGAAATGAGGGTTTCATGGTAGGGTGCTTTGGGAAACATGTCTCCACAAAATAATTGTGGAATTTGGGGTTATGTTGGCTGGTGAGTGCTTTCCAATCAAAATTTTGGTGAAAAGAAAAGTGTAAGGCATGGGTCATTTGTAAAAGTGACCCAATTGGGGGTCTAAAACAGTGAAAAAGCCTGATTTCAACTCGCCTCCCTTACTCCAAAAACCATGCACATATGTCCCCTACCCCTTATTATTCCATTCCACTAAGTTACGGTAGGATACAATGGGTGGAATGGCTAAAAAGTCATTTTTACACACTCAACTACTTGTATTTGACAACTTTTTCCCCAAGAGAGAATTCACCACCACAAGAAAAGGCCTCTGAGATAGAAAAAATTCAGAGAGGTTATTATAGAGGGGCCCAATGCAATCCCATAGGATTATACAAGAATTTTTTAAGCATAACGGTGTCTAAATATGAGCATGTTGAAGTTTGCAGCCATTTTGCGCTTTGGACTATTAAGGGATTTTATCGGTTGAATGTAGCTCGAAGTGATTCCACATGTTTCAGTGAAAAAGAGAACCATGCCTAATGTAAACATACTCACCTAGATGCATCAAAACAATTCATTTGGTCACACGAGTTGCAGAACGAAAGTTGCATCGCTTTGCAACTTTCAACTACTTGTATTTGACAACATTTTCCCCAAGCGAGAATTCTCCACCACAGGAAAAGGCTTCTGAAATAGAAAAAAATGAGAGAGGTTATTTTAGAGGGGCCAAACACAATCCCATAAGGTCAGATGATAATTTTCTAAGTGTCACGGTGTCCAAATACAATCATGTTGAAGTTTGTTGTCATTTTGCACTTTGGACTCTTAAGGGAATCTATCGATTGAATGTAGCTCAAAGCGATTCCGCGTGTTTCAGTGTGAAATAGGATAATGCCTACCATAAACGTACCCACCTAGAGATTTCAAAGCAATCTGTTTGGTCACATGAGTTGCAGAATGAAAGTTGCACCACTTTGCAACTTTCAACTACTTGCATTTGACAACTTTTTCCCCAAGCGAGAATTCACCACCATAGGAAAACGCCTCTGAGATAGAAAAAACCAAGAGAGGTTATTGCAGAGGGTCCCAACATGATCCCATAGGGTTAGACAAGAATTTTCTAAGTTTCAAGGTGTCCAAATATGAGCATGTTGAAGTTTGCATCGATTTTGCACTTTGGACTCTTAAGGGAATATGTCGGTTGATTGTAGCTCGGAGCGATTTCGCATGTTTTGATGTGAAAGAGGACCATGCCTAGCATTAATATACTGACCCAAATGTTTTGGAATAGTTTTTTTGGTCAAACAAGTTGTAGAACGTAAGTTGCACCACTTTGCAACTTTCAACTACTTACATTTGACAACTTTTGCCACCACAGGAAAACGCCTTTGAGATAGAAAAAACTGAGAAAGGTTATTTTAAAGGGGCCCAACATGATCCCATAGGGTTATACGAGAATTTTCTAAGCATCACAGTGTCCAAATAAAAGCATGTTGAAGTTTGCAGTCATTTTGCACTTCGAACTCTTAAGGGAATCTACCGGTTGAATGTAGCTCGGAGTGATTCTGCATGTTTCAGTGCATAAGAGGACCATGCCTAGTGTAAAATTACCCAATTTTACATGTCCCAACTATTTACAACCACTTTGTAAATAATTTCTTTAAAAAACTTCATTTATGCACTTTCTTGCAAAAGTTGCTTGACAATATTTTAGCAACTTGACAACTTTGTACATTTTTTGACAAATGACCCCAAATCACTTCAAAATGACTCTAAATGACTCCAAATTTTCATGGATGACCATATTAATCCCAAGAAACAAATCACAGAATCACATGTAGTTACTTTGGAACCATACCATCAAACTGACCTTGAACGTTGGAAAAGGGGCTCCAATTAGCCCACTTTAACAAAGGAGCTCTCCTTCAATCTTTTTTTCCACTCAAAATACCAATTAGAGAGTCCTCAAAATACCTTCAAAACCACAAATTCTTCATCCACTGAGTCAAAACTCACTTGCTAAGACCTTATTTCATGAAACCCTCATTTTTCACCAAATAAACAGGGGTTTATTGAAAAACCCATCTCCAGACCTCATTCAACTTCAAAATATTTTCAAAAATTATTATTTCACCCTACAAAAACTTAATTCACCTTCAAATTATGTTGCTCCCAAATTTCTCACATATTTCCTTCTTAAAACCTCTCAATTTCACCCATTTTCACTCTTTGTTCAACTAGGGCTTCAAACCCAAACATCCAAATGACCTACCCTACCTTTGCAAACCTTCTATCACATAAAACTCCACCTAATAACACTAAAAAAAATAGGTTCTAACCTTCTGCAAAACTATTTCTTTAATCTACTACTTCAACCTATGCATCCTAGGCCTAAATTCATGCTTTTTCCACAGGGGCAGCATGGAAATCTCCACAAAATTTCTTTACCACAACTAGATATCTATTACTACACCTAATATTATTCTAACCAAGCCCATTCCACTGAATCATAGCATGAATAGTAGGTGGAATGGCCTCTTAATAAACTCTGACCCTCAAACCCTTAACTACAACCTTAAACAAGCAACTTCAAAGAATGCACTCAACCTTCCTTCAAAGGCAATGTCTACTAAAAATATGGTACCAAGTGAGATGGTTAGTTTGAAGTCTGAAAATACTCTGACAACAAGTGTGAAGGTTGACATAGGTTTGAAGACTAAGTTGGTAGTAAATTCTAGTATGCTAATGTCATGATAGGGTCCATTGTGTGTCCATTGGTTGGGAAGAATGTTGCAAAGCATGAAGGTTCTATAGGTACAATAGGTACAAAGGTACTTGTTGCTAGTAAGATAAGAGGATTGATGATGTTTTGTAGGTCTCTGTATGGCCTTCTCCAAAAGAAATCTTCAAAATTTGCGTTTTGAGGCTACAAGCCTTTAGGGTGTGTTTTGGCGATAAGTTGAATTTGTAAGAGCATATTAATCTTGTTAGATACCTCTTAAATTCCATGTGAAAGGTCCTAATCTCTGCAGACATATTTGAAGGTGTTGGAGGTCCTAATCTTAATCTTGTTAGATGCCTCTTAAAGTCCATGTGAAAGGTCCTAATATTGCTTGCATCAGGGCAGCACTTTGTAAGAGTTAATTAAGAAAGGGAAGACATATTTGAAGGTGTTGGAGGCATTGAAACAAAGAGGAAAGGTCTAGAGGTGAGGTTTTCAATAAACCCTCCTTGAAACTTGTCAAAAGTGAGGGTTTTCAGTTTTGGAGTGTTGGTGAGTATTTTTTATAGAAACCTAGGTTGAAAAACCCCTCACTTTATTAACTCAAAAGGTTACAAATCACCTTTCTACTTACAAACTCAATCTTGGCTTATTTTCCCTTTCTCACCTAGACACCCTTGTAGGTCTGTAGACCCAATTTTCCCAACTTAACTCTCAGTTTTCCTTAACAGCCTTTGCAAGTGACCATAATTCTAGGCACCCATTAAATACTTATACAACATACATAAACCCCACATATGAATCTTTTGGAGAAGCTTCCACAAATCATTCAAACTATGTTGCTCAACCTAGCCAAATAGGCCTAATTTCCAAAGCACCCACCCTTGAGTCACTTCACAAACCCCAAAACTCAATGGGGCAGCACTCATCAGGTGAAAAAACAACAAATTTTCCAACTTATCTTCAGGAACTCGCCCTCTAAGACCCTATTCAATAAAACCCTCAAATTACTCAATTTAGGAAAGGGTTTATAGAAAAACCTACTTGCAGACTTCGCCATACCATCCCAGTGCATCCAACACCTTCAGAAAACCCTTCACAAACTTAAAGGACATAAAAATTGAATTTCCTCAAATATTTCTCACTCACATTTACCCCCTCTAACCTCTCCTTTTCATGCAAAAACACCCAAAATGCCATCTAGGGCGCCATCAAAATCATGCTCCTGACTTCCCCTGCACATGAAACAATGCAAACATGTTTCCACTGAGTTAGATGCATACAATGGGTGGAAGGCTTAATATACCTTTTTAGATGCACTCAAAACCCTTAAACAAGGTATATAGATTGACCCTTAGTAAATTGCCTCTTAAATGCACAAAAACAAATGAAAATGCTTCAAACCAAGTTTGTGGTGAGGTTAACCCTGCTTCCCACCGAATTCAATCCATTGGAGTGTATTACCATTGTTCTTGTCTTCAAAGTTGTTTAAACTATATAATATAACCATAATATAACTAAGCAATATATGATATAGTTTAACCATTATTCATTATTTTTTATTGTGAACTATATAATATAACCATTATTTTTTATGCTATTGTACATTGATATTTAACCATTTCTCAAGATTAAATTTTTGAACAGTTTAGCCATGCACATGAGGAATAAATTATTTCGATTCTCAACTTCTATATATCAAATTATCCAATAATCAAGTGTATGTTCATATACAAAATTGGCATCAACGCCAACTCAAACAAAGTTTCACAAAATGTGGCATATGCCATCTCGATATCTATTCAAAATATACATACCAAAATGTCTATCTCATCCTAGACTACTGGTGGATCATCAAAATGGAGCATCCGGATATTTATTCAAAATATACATGCCAAAATTTCTATCTCATCCTAAACTACTGGTGGATCATCAAAATGGAGCCTCTTTGAAGCACTCTTTGGTTCTGAAGGAAACTGCACAAGAAAAATTCAAACCATAATTTAGATTAGTTATATTATATAATTTAAAATCGAATAATTAATATCAAAATCAATATAAATTGAATTATAATTGAACTCTAAAATTGAAATCTTGATTACCTCATATATACATCTCTTCAAACCACCAGAAGTCCTAGAATATACCCCTCTCAAGGAACCAATCATATCAACTTTTGCAATGCCAATCTATATATGTGAACAAAAACATAAAATTGAAACAAGGTAGCATACAATTTTCGGTAATAGGAACATATTTACCAAACACAAAATAAAATAAATGCATAACTCTTTAGGCATCTCTTTTTCTTTATCTCCTTCAGGTGTTTCGAAAACTCCTTCTTGAGGTGTTTCAACACCTAATCCTTCAAGTGTTCCAACACCTACTCCTTCAAGCATTGTGACACTTGTCAATAAGGATGTGTAGCTCATAACCGCCTATACATATAAAAATTACAAGTCTATGAAACTACCAATCGATGTCGATGTATGTATAATCACTATACAAGATCTTAAAAAATTTAATTCAATCGAATTTGAGTTCAATTACCTTTCCCTTATCTACCATTGCGCCTCCAAAGTTTGTAGAGTGTTGTACCTCACTCGCTCTAGGTGTTTCCTACAAGAAGAAAATAAGATAAACATATAAATTAGTATATAATTTCATTAATGACAATTCAAATGACAAGCAAGTATATAATAAAAAAATATAAAAAAGTGAGTGTGAAAATATATACCACGTGCATGTCGAGGCCAAATGAAATAGCCCTGAGGGTGCTATCAGTAACCTGTGTAAGCTCCTCCTCATACATCAACTGCTAAATAGACTATGTAAATAAATATTAGTACTTGATACTATCTCTTATTAATATTCATTTAAAAACAAATGCAAGTTATGAATTTACAACTTAAATCTTACCTGTGTAACTATTCCAACGTCCTCTCTAGCAGCAGAGGACTCTACAGAGTGTGTTCCAATCTCCTACGTCTAATCTCTTATAACATCCACATCATGGAGTTCATAATCATTTGTGTCCAAGGGATGATCAGTGGGCTATACAAGAAGACCCAAGCATATCTAGTGGCACATAGTGCAAGTATGTGGTACACAGATATGTGGACCTGAGGAGGATGATGCAACAACACTTGATCCATCGCTAACATCACTAGCATGTGGTTGAGCTACTCTAGTAGTAGGGGAAACAAAAAGATCACTCAAAGAGTGAATAGCTTGAATAGTTTGTGTGGTTGCATCCTCGATAATATTTGGATGACGTACTAGAGGTGGCAGAGGAAGGGGAGGAAGGGGAACATATGGGCCCTAGACTACTCTAACTACCCCTAGTCTATCCTGGCATACCTCCACCTACGCCCTGAAAGGATTTAATGTCAAAGTAATTGACATGATTCCATAACACAAACTCAGCGTATAATTTTTTAATAAATTAAAATGGTACATCGCTATTGTTGTTGGGTGGTTTATCAAAAAACATGCACCAACGATCCTAAAAGTTATCTACAATGTCCTTATCCGTGCACCATTTTATAGAAAGTTTTGGTTTATTAACATTAATTGGCAGACTGGTGTGGGGGTCAACAAATAAAGAGGCTATTTGGGCTTTTGTTATTTCAAGATCTTTCACATGTTCGTAAGATAATCCAAAGGAGTAATATTCCCTCATGCTTTCTCACCATGAAAGAAAGGCATTATGTTGGGTGGAGAGGGTTTCTATATTTTTAATTATTTATTTCAATGTGTTTGTCATCTTCCTTAATCGAGGGATTGTCTTATAAACATCACAAATTCCCCTCAATTGCTCCAATTTTTCACCAATTAACTCTTCAATTTGGTGGGCACGGAGGTGGTGGAGGGTTTTGCATTTGTCGGTTTTGATTCTCGACCATAATACCTGATTGAAGTTCAAAACTAATTAATCTTATTGAAATTACACAATATAAATGAAATTATTGTAAAAAACCCTAGTTTTTAATAAAAAATTGTAGAACACCCTAATTTTTAATAAAAAATTGTTAATAACTAGTTAAAATTACACAAAACTCAAACAAAAATCGATTAAAACAAAAAAACAACCAAATACTTACCTTCAAAATTCGATATCAGCTAAAAAAGGATATTGGATTCACGTCCACTGTCGTTGTTTGATTCGCTAGGCATTTGAAAGTGTTAAAATGAATAATAAATGACCTTTTTATTTATATTGTCCAACCCCAAATCGGATATCTCATATCCGATTTCTTTTACTTTTAAAAATTGAATATCTGATTTCTTTTACTTTTAAATATCGGATATCCGATTTGTAAAACTTAGGCTTGGATATTTCTATGGAGAAATGTACTGACACCCAACCCAAAAAAAAGGTCAACTTAGGATTTTCGCATTTTTTGGCGAGTGCAAAACATTCTTTTTTTTATATTGCCACTTTTTGGCCCATCATGATCCTACACATGCCCGACCCACTTGCTAGTTTTTATTATGAATATTGGTAGCATCGTTGGGTTTAATGACAACCACTTTCTTTGAACATGTCAATAGAATGGTGGGTTTTGTACCATTTAGTCAACTACATTGATACTTTGAGTAGTCATTTTTTCTAATATATTTTATATTTTGTTGTTTCCACCTCCAATTTTTTCTTTCTACTATTGAAATGGAAGAGTAGAGTTAATGAAATTGAGCAAGGAAGAGTTGCAAGTGAGGATACAATAAACAAATGATATCCAACTAACAGGTGAGTAACAAGGAAAATGAATTCCTTTTTTTTGTTTCTCACTTGTTTGGGGTTTTTTTAATAAATTTGGTTCAATTAATAATAGAGGGTTTTAGGTTTTTTAAATAAATATGGTTCAATTAATAGGTTTCTTACCAATTATTACAGAATTTCAGGTATTAAAATAAATTTAGTTCAAGTAACAAGCCACTTTTGAAATAATATAGCATTCTATATTTTAAATTAAATTTAAAGGTTGAACTACACATTGTGTTGTTCAACCTACACAAGTTTAGTTCATGGTTTGTAACACTTACTTTTTTTCTCATTTGAGGTTATGTCAAATGAATGGTTGGATTTCAAAACCTCTATCTTCATATAAAAAAGGTATTTGTGCCCCAACTAAAGTGTATTCCTAATTTTATTTTACCCTAGAGTTATGATAGGATTTTTGTGTATATATGAAGTTGCAAGCTGAACTACACATTGTATTGTTCAATCTGCACAAGCTTAGTTCTTGAGGTTGGTCAGATGTGTCTTTTTCTTAATTGATGTTATCTCAAATGAATGGTTGGATTTCACAACCTTTATCTTCACAAAATGGATTTATTTGCACCCCAACTAAAGTGTATTCCTAATTTTATGTTGTTATAGGTTTGTAATTTTGTTTTTATTATATATATGAAGTTGTATGTTAAACTATCCATTTTGTTTTTCAACTTGCACAAGCTTAGTTCAATGTTAGTAAGATGTATTTTTCTACTCATTTGAGTGTATGATTTGAAAACCTTCCTCTTCCTGTAACAAAGGTATGTGCACCACAAAAAAAGTGTATTCCTCGATTTATTTTGTTGTAGGATTTCATTCTAAATATGAAATTTCAAGTTGAACTACACATTGTGTTGTTCCACCTACACAAGTTTAGTTCATGGTTCCTAATATGTGTTTCAAATTGGATCCTCTCTTAATTGACTCAAATACAGATTTGAAATCTTTTCAACATATTTAAACAATGTGTCATTTGTTTGAGATTTGTGGTGGTAATGGAAGGAAATAATGGGTCATTAGAGGTTATCACTAATGTTTTAATGGACTTCATAACCTTTCTCTTCATGCATTAGATATAAATGTGCACCACAATCAATGTTTCTTACAAATTTTGTGATTTTTTATTAAATATGTAGGGGAAGGCCCCCCAACCCTCACAAAGAATAATAAATGTTAAGCACAAAGAGAATAATAATAATAAAATAAGGTTGGCCACTAGACCAAACCACACTACTAAAAAGAAAAAAAGAGCAAAAAAAACACAACAAAGTAGAGGGGAACTTAGTACAAAGAACTCCAATCTGAATTCAAAGCGCCCAAGATGTCATCCCAATCTACAACTCCCATAGATAGTTTCTATATTTTTGTATTATTGGTTACCTCCAACACAATCTTCTTATTCTACTTCTTATTATTTTAATCTAGCTTAGACTGCATAGTAACAAAACCAACAAAAGTCTTTCTCATATGCTCATCTATGACTTTAACTAGTTGATTCATGGAATTTTATAATCTTATAACTCTATTTTCATAGATGTTTAACGTATAATATATGTTAAATTCCACTTTTTCTTATAGCTAGGGCAGTCGGCACGGTCTTCCTATATTTTCTTTAGATTCTCAACTATGACTTTTAAATGCTCAATCTCCACGTAATAAGTCTATAGAGGGTCATTTCTACAAGAAACGTCATATTTCTCATTTATCTCCTTATCCTCATTGTTGGTATGTGGCGACTGATCATGCTATACTATACACTCTTCATGTATCACCGAAAAAAGAAAAATCGGACATTGTAAACCCTAATTTCTTGAAGCTACTAAAAGCTTGTTGTAAGCGGTTGGGATGGAGAGTTGTAGTATGGCATTATTCGCAATATTGTAATAGGTTTCGCACTGGATAATAAAATCATTGGATGGTTGCGGTTTTGTGGATGTAGCCCAGATTGGGTGAACCACGTTAAATTATTTGTGTTGTCTTCTATGTGTGTTTTATTACTCTATTTTATTGTCCAAATCTTCATTTAACTTGATATATATATTCCTTCTAACCCTAACAAGTGGTATCAGAGCAAGTTGTTTTCGATTATCGTCTGCAGGAAAGTCTCACGGTTGAGTGGGAGTCTCACAGTTAAGTGGGAGCAATGGCAAACGAGGGTAAGTTGAAGGTTGAAAATTTCAATGGGCAGAAGTATAAACTATGGAAGATGTAGATGGAGGAATACCTCTATTAGAAGGATTTATGGCAGCCATTGGAAGGGAAAACCAAGCAACCCATAGCAATGTCAGATGAGGACTAGGATATTTTGGATAGAAAGGCACTTGGTAGTATTCGTTTATGCCTAGCACAATCGGTGGCATTCAATATTACAACAACAAAGACAACTCAAGAGTTGATGGAAACCCTAGCAAAGTTATATGAAAAGCCTTTCGCTTTGAATAAGGTATTTCTTATGAAGCGTTTATTTAATATGAAAATGGTAGAAGGTGGGTTAGTTACTGATCATTTAAATGATTTTAATGTACGGTTACCAGTCAATTAACTTCTGTAAAAGTAAACTTTGATAAAGAAGTTAGGGATCTTTTGATTCTGTGTTCTTTGCCTGAAAGCTAGAATAGCTTGGTAATGGTTGTTAGCAATTTTATTTTTGGTTCGAATACATTGAATTTTGATGATGTTGTTGGTGTTATTTTGAGTGAGAAAATTCGTAGGAAAAGCTCAGGTGGAACATCCACATCAGGCAATGTTTTGAATGTAGAAAGCAGGCATAGAACAAAGGAGAGAGGAAACAATTTTGGAAATTGTGGGAAGTCACGAGGAAAATCAAGGGACAGAAGGTCCCAATCTAGAGACAAGAGGGATTGTTGGTACTGTGGTAAGCCAGGTCATTTAAAGAAAGATTTTTGGTTTCAAAAAAATAAAGGAGACAAAAAGGAAGAAAATAAAGTGGAAAATGTGGTAAGTAATAAATTTCATGAGGATTCTTTGATTCTTTCCCTTGACAATATTGATGATTATTGGGTGTTAGATTCAGGGGCTTCATTTCATGTTACACCCCATCAAAATTATTTTCTTGATTATGTCCAAGGGGATTCTGGGCTGGTTTATTTGGGAGATAATGAACCTTGTCAGATTGTTGGAAAGGGAAGAATCAAAATTAAGTTGCGGAATGGGAATCATTGGCTACTACATGAGGTAAGGCACGTTCCAAAGTTAAAAAGAAATTTAATTTCTACAAGGAAACTAGATGATGAAGGTTGTGTTGTTACATTTAGTGATAAAAATTGGAAGGTTACAAAAGGGGCCTTAGTGGTAGAAAAAGGTGTGAAATTAGGCACCTTATATCTTTGTACAGGTCATATTGTTCCTACTACTTTAGCTATTGCAGATAAAAATCAATGTTCAAGAACAGTTGCTACAGTTCAGCAGACAGAAAATCAGATAGTTGTTGTGGATTCTGAATCAGCACTATGGCATAATAGACTTGGGCATATGAGTGCAAAAGGTATGAAATTAATTCATTCAAAGAATGTTTTACCAGGTCTAAAATTTGTTAATATGGATTTCTATGAAAGTTGTGTTTATGGAAAACAAAAGAGAGTTAGTTTTCTCAAGGATGGGAAACCAAAGAAAGATGAGAAATTGGAGCTTGTGCATACGGATGTATGGGGACCAGCTCAGGTATCTTCTCTTGGTGGCTCTCAATATTATGTTACATTCATTGATGATGCAACTAGGAAGGTATGTATTTATTTCCTTAGGCAGAAATTTGATGTATTTGTAAATTTTAAAAAATGGAGAAGCTTGGTTGAGAATGAGATAGGTAAAAAGCTAAAATGTCTCAGATCTGATAATGGTGGTGAGTATTGCAGCAAATAGTTTGAATATTATTGTTCCTCTAATGGTATTCGTAGGCAGAAAATGGTTCCAAGGACTCCACAGGAAAATGGAGTGGTTGAGCACATGAATAGAACAATAATGGAGCGTGCATGAACTATGAGATTACATGTCGGGCTGCCTTTAAACATGTGGGTAGAGGTTGTAAACACTATTTTTTATTTAAATAAGAGAGGTCCCTCTAATCCTTTGGGTTGTGGTATTCCAGAGGAAGTATGGATAGGTAAGAAGGTGAGTTATTTTTTCTCAAAACCTTCGGTTGTGAAGCATTTGCAAATATAGATTCTAAAAATAGAACCAAGCTTGATGCAAAATCAAAGAAATGTATATTCAAGTTGGATATGGCATTGATGAATTTGGTTATAGGCTTTGGGATTTTGAAAATAATAAAATTGTGAGAAGCAGGGATGTCATATTCAATGAGAAAGTGTTGTACAAAGATCTATTGAAACAGCATGAGAAGACAGAAAAGGATTATGCAGTGTTGGATGATATTACAAACAACAATGTTCCAGTGGTTCCTTATGCTCCGCAACAACAGCAACAAGAAATACCACAAACTCCAATGAATGTTAAGCGGTCTTCAAGGATAAGTAGACCTCTAGAAAGTTTTTCTCCCTCTTTGTATTCTATTTTATTAACTGATGTTGGTGAGCCATAATGTTATCATGAAGCTATGTAGGTGGATACCAAGGTTCAGTGGGAGCATGGAATGGAAGAAGAAATGGAATCCTTGTTATGAAGATTACAAGAGATAGGAAAAATAGGAAATTGTTTTTATCTCAGGCTGATTATGTTGAAAAGGTGTTGCAGAGATTTCATATGGAGAATGCAAAAGTTGTCAGCACACCTTTTCTGAGTCATGTAAAATTGACTAAGGATATGTGTCCAAAGACACAAGAGGAGGAAGAAAAAATTTCCAAGGTACCATATGCTTCAGCTATAGGTAGTTTAATGTATGCCATGGTATGCACGAGACTGGATATTACATATGTTGTAGGAGTTGTTAGCAGGTATATGAGTCATCCTGGAGTTGAGCATTGGAATTCGATAAAATGGATTCTCAAGTACTTGAGAGGTACATCCAATATATGTTTATGTTTTGGGGGATCTAAAAGGCTATGTTGACTCAGATTTGGCAGGGGATATAGATACCAGGCGGAGTACCACAGGTTATGTATTTATAGTTGGTGGGATAGTAGTGAGTTGGATTTCTTGATTGCAAAAGGTGGTTGCTTTATCCACCACATAGGCAAAGTATGTGGTTGCAACAGAGGAAGCAAAGGAGATTATATGGCTACAAATCTTCATGGAAGAGTTGGGAAAAACACAGGCTGAAAATCACTTGTTTACAGACAACCAGAGTGTTATACATCTTGCAAAGAATTTTTCCTTGCACTCTAAAACCAAACACATACAACTGAGATATCATTTCATTCGGTCAGTATTGGAGGATGGATAGGTAAAGCTGGAAAAGATACATATAGATGAAAATCTAGCGGATATGTTTACAAAGGCAGTGACAAGGGAGAAGTTGAGATCCTCTTCAGCTTTGGTTGGCCTTCAAGGTTGAATTCAAGTGTAACAGAGCAGCAGGGTCCAAGGTGCTTATTTCCAGTGGGAGTTGTAAGTGCAGCGGTGTCATCCAGGATCAGTATCCAAGTGGGAGATTGTTGGTATGGAGCCTGATTAGTCTCCAAGTGGGAGATTATTGGTATGTGGTGATTGATCATGCTATATTGTACACTCTTCAAGCCAACATTATAAACCCTAATTTTTGGAAGCTTCTAAAATCTTGTTATAAGTGGCTGGGATGGAGAGTTGTAGTATGGCATTATTTGCAATATTGTAATAGGTTTTGCACTAGATAATAAAATCATTGGATGGCTATGATTTTTTGGATGTAGCCCAGATTGGGTGAACCACGTTAAATTCTCTATGTTGTCTTCTATGTGTGTTTTATTACTCTATTTTATTGTTCAAATCTGCATTTAACTTGATATATATTTTCCTTCTAACCCTAACACTCATGAGTTTAACTATTAGTTTCATTATAAATCTCATGATCTTCTTTACCATTACTAAGATTATCCTTTAGGCCAGCATTCAGAGCCATAATATAAGAGGGCGAATGTGAGAGAGAATCATCCACTATAACATAATTTAGAGCTTGAGAAATATAGTCTCCACAATCATTAGCTTTATCGTCCTCATAATCATCATTCTAAGTAGACTTTTGTTTAGTTGGATTCTTTCCTACAACAAAAAAATTAGCTAGTTTGGCCAACCTCCTCTCCTCTAAAGAAGCAAAGTTATCCTCCTTGGTATTCTCACCATCTGAAATATCAATAGCAATGTCTTTAGGTTTAGAAGCAAAAAAAACCTTGACATGTTCTTTTTCTTTTCCAACATGCTTACCCTTGAGAGGTAGAGAGACTTTAGCTTTACCCTTGTTTTTAAGGGATAGCAAAATATGTACAAGCCCAAATTCGTCTATTTTAGATCTTTTAGCATCTTCAAGACCCATAGGGAACTTTTTTTTTTTTTTTGAATCAAGAATGGAGGGAGACAAGATAGGGGTATCAATACAAGGGAAATTAGAAGTGGAGATGTTTCGAGGTTCCTCAATGAAAGAAGCTCTCTTTTTCCCTTTTCCAAATAGGGTGGGGTTTTGTTTTTTTCCCAGTAACAGAGGGGGTGGCCAAGTTAGACATGGGGGTAGAATTAAGGTATAATTTATACGAAGTAGAGAATAAACCCTGGTGGAGGGGAGGTTAAGTCCCCTCTCTAATGAACTTTTTTAGAGAATATAAAATAAAATAAGGTAAATTAATTGTAATACCATGTCTGAGATGATTGAGAAGGGGGAAATGGTAACTATGAATAGTACCAAATCAACCCTCTAATATAAAATACATGGTTAAATGGTAACTTACAATAGACCATGGTGCATGAAAAGCTTCGCAATTGTACCCATGTTGATGTCTCTTCAATGTATCTCCACTCTCAAGAAATAACACAATAAACTTTTGGTAGTTGGTTTGGCTGAGTCTAGGCACCTTTTCCTCTTCACAACTTAAGCCAGTAACCTTCATTATGAGCTCCTCTATAGACTCCATATTAAACCCACCACCTAGACATGAACCTTCCTTAAAGTATTATCATTTATTGATTAGTTAACTCATCGTCATACCCTTTCTGTCACACCTTGTTTCTAAGTTACAAAATTACTTTTACATTTATGAGTAAATATGTTTTTAATGCAAGATTATGACTTTAACATGTTCAATGGAGGAACGAAATGTATGAATATGCATTATGATGAATTATTTTGTAAATGCTTTAATCATTATTATGATATAAGATGAATATGATTTAAATGTATCAGTTGACTATGTACTTGTTGCACTAAGTTGGATGCAAGAAAGGTTCAAACCCTCTAGAGGGGGAGGAAGAGTATCACCCAGGAGAGGAAGTTGGTATGGAAACCATAGGTATGTCTATTGAAATAGATGCACACACGCACTGCACCAGGTAGGGTAACCTTATTGAGTAAGTTCAAGCTTTGTGTCGATAAGTGCTAAACCAAGTCGATAGCGTTTTAGTCGATAGGAAAGTTAAGATGGTTTTCTTTAAAAAAAATTATCGTCTTTGAACCCCCTTGACCGTATAATCAAATCAAATTAAAATAAACAAAATTCTTGTGCATGTCATTCACTACGTTAAATGTGTATATGAATATATATATATATATATACGAATATGAATATAAATAGAGGGGATGTATATATAGGTATACAAGGGATCATGTGGGTGTCGATATTTAATTGGGGAATATATAATAGATATATATATATATAGTCGTATATATATCATATACATATATTAATATATATACATTATTTAAATAAACAATGTATATATATATATATA
Organism: Sequoiadendron giganteum; assembly: GCA_007115665.2. Taxonomy (NCBI): domain Eukaryota; kingdom Viridiplantae; phylum Streptophyta; class Pinopsida; order Cupressales; family Cupressaceae; genus Sequoiadendron; species Sequoiadendron giganteum. The sequence goes on from CM021107.1 coordinate 492,661,204, forward strand.
TATATAATATGATAGATAGTCGTATATATATGTGAATGTATTTAGAAGGTTAATGCCTACATATAATCATATGTGAATATGTATACATATGTAAATGGAAGAATAATAAAAGATAATTAAATATATACATATTTATAAGTATATATAGGTTGGGCTTAACCATCACACACTAAGCTCTGACCAGCTTAGGTGGCTGATGTGGGGCCCTCTAAACATTTTGTTCCCATTATACTTTTTGTTGCGCTCCTTTTGACTCTTCGCAGTTATCGTCACTGTTGTGGTCAAGTTTGAATTCACTTTTGAATTCCTCCCGCTCTATCCATTAAAAGAAACAAGAAGCAACTAAGTACTTTTGCTTGCCCATTTCATTTTCTTAGATGACCAGAAGCTAGACTGGTGTGACATGATGCCCAGATCTATATGCATGGAAAACCTTTGGCTATTGTTCAAGTAATCTATGTAGATTCCATTTTCTTTTCACCAACCGAAGTTTTAATTTTCTTGAATTTGAATCTAAATTGTAACAGTGCCCTATTTTTATAGGAATGAAAGGCCCTTTCATCTGCAATCTTTTAAAATGCAAGATGTTTCACAGACAGGATCGATGTGCATTTCCCTGAGAGATCATATGGAGAAATAATTAAGATATTGCATTCAAAAGGAAGAAAGAAGAAACTGTAATCTTGAGTATTTATGTTAGCGCAAGAAACTGTAATCTTGCATATTTATGTTCGTGCGAGAAACTGTTATCTTGCATTTATGTTTTAAAATTTACAAAAAAAATTGTGAAAGAAGAAGATTGAAATATTGTTGTAGTTACTAAAGATCATTCTTCTTCTTCTTTTTGGTTTGGTAGAGTGGATTTGTTTGTTCTTATGCTTTGAAATTTGTAAAGTTTGAGAACGTTAAATTGAGAATAAAGATTTGAGTTGTTGAAGTTTATATTGGATTTATGTGTGGAATACAATAATATGATGAATTTTTTTTGGTTCCTCTGAGATCGTTGGAAGATTGCATTTGCTCTTGCTGATCATAATATTGTGAGTTAAAAAACAAAAAAAGTAGCTTTCAAATGAGGACTACTATTATCTGTTGTCATATGTGAGGCAACATTAGCCATAACATTGGCGTACTTGTTATTTTTTGGCAAAAATATTAATGGTAAATGAGCTGAAATAATCAAATTAATTGTAAGTCTAATTCATGGCATTGTGCAAGTTAAGAATTTTGATCTTATAATCACTAGTAACTTGTTTATCTACCCATTGTAAATCATCATGTATATCAATAGATTTCTTTCAAGGAGTTTGCCATATGTATACCATAGTCAAATACTTCATATTCAACTATAAGATTGACACACAAAATGTCTAATAAAAAGGATAAAGGGATCAAGTCACTCAATGTTGGTATCAATATTACATTGCCCCCAAACCAAGAATACATCTAAAACCATAAAAATAAATGGTCCAAGTTATAGTGTGTCAATTTCTTAAAGTTAAAAATGAACATATATTGAGACATAATATAGTATTTTAGGTATTTGATTTTTAAAAAGTCTAATAGAAAAGATAAAGGGATCAAGTCACTCAATGCTAATATCATGCCCAAATGGACCTATATAGCTTCAAGTTCAAGGTATAATGTTTAAAAATGTATATTTTAAATTAAAAAATGCACCTATATAGTCAATTGCTTCAATTTGGATACTTTGATAAGAATTCAAAGTTTTTTTATCTTCTAGGCATAATGGCAAGATCAAGTTTGACTCAAAATATTCTAGAATGAGTAATTTTCACATGCCCTTGACATACAACTCATCTAAACCTTTTAAAACATCTCCTTTGAAGTTCAATCTAAACCAAATAATGAGGAAAATTAGCAAAATTTAAAATATTGAACTCAACACAAGGTGAACCTATAACATATAAATATATCAATTACCTAAGAAATAACCCTCCCAAAATTAGATCTACTTGCCCTCATTGCCTAGAAAATGAGTAACCCTCTAACATAATGGCTTTGATGCCATGTTATAATCTATCATATATGTGCAACAAATCTACCCATGGCATACTTCGTATGAACTATTCACAAAACTAGGAAAATGAATAAAGATATTTAATATTTTATTTAATAGAGCAAATTAAAATGAGGGAGATGCAAACATATAATACTCTTGGATGCATGATCTACATGTCCAAGAGGTGATGAGATGACTCTCAATCACTCCCAATCAATATGTGGGTTAACCAATCCAACTCAAATAGAGGTGGCCTTGACCAATTAGAGGTAGCACCTAAGTACCATCGACAAAGGATTGATGAGGCAACAATGGTACTTGGATGAGAATAACAAAATATTCCTTATATTTTAAATAAACTTATTAACAAATACAATAGTGCACCATCTTGAACATATTTTATTTGTAGTCAAAGTTATTTATTATAGTAAAATGTCATTCACTAAAAAATAAAAATAAAAATATGAAAACTAACAAAAATGTATACTTTCTTTTTTTATTTTTGGAAGAATTATAAATTTATTTATTTATTTTTTATAAATCACTATATATATTATTTTAAGCAAGATGTTTCTCAAGGGAGAACTCCCTATTATTTATATAAGACTAAATATGCATTCCACTATCCTTTGAGAGAGAGGACAAAAAAATAGTTTGTAAATTGAATTTATAAATATAGAAACCTCCCCTTAATTCCTCCAAACAATCCATTTTTGGGGGGGAGAAAGGAGACACAAATTTTGAGCAATGAACTTCCTAAAGGTCTCTAAATTACACCTATGGATATGCTTGGAGAATAGTTTCAAGTAACATCTTAAGTCTACATTGTGTTTAATTTCTCTTCCAAAGCTTCCCTTGATATCATGTGATGTGATCCTCCAATTATAATTGGAAACTACAATCACAATTTACTTATGTTCTCCAATTATCTGACTTCTAAACATATTTCTATCAAACATGTCAATGAAAGTCGTCACAAAAAATTCTAGGTGACATTAGCATGCACATTTCATGTGTCAAATAATTTTCACCCCATCATCGCTACTATCACCCCTTTAGTCATAGGAATAAAGATAATAAAGAAACACCCGATCTGAGTGGTTAGGTCTTCTCATGTACAACTACAAGGATATCCTTTGATAATAAACTTTCCTTCCATCATTGCATAGAATGAGATTAACACCCATTTTAAAGCATTGCCCCACCCAAAAAATCCTATATGTTTGATCATCGACTACCACTAGGTATCCTTAAGATTGCCTCAATCACATGCATTTCCAAAAATTTAGTTCACATTTTAGAATTTTAGTCATTGTCTAAACCAAGATAGCTTTCCATTTGATTAAAACCATAAATTGGTAGTAGGTTTGTCATCATATTTTTCGCTCTATAAATGTGCTTTATGAAAAATAAAATTCCAACCTATTCAAGAATGATACTTTCAAATCCACCCTTTTTTTAGCTTCTAACTTTAATTCTTTCATTCTATCATTATGTTTATACAAATTAGATAACCCCCTTTAATCTCCAATACCTACATATTTTTCTATTCACACAACTTGAGGCCTTCATAGAGGGAATCAAACCTAACATCATTATTAGTTCCAAATTAAAGTTGTTTGGAAATAACCCAAATATGGACTCTGATCTCATCTCTCAAGATGTGCAGCCCCACACCTCAAGCCTTGGGAATATCTCAAGGGGCCCCATCAAAATTTAGTTTTATTCTACCTTGAAGAGTGGCAATCAATTTCACTTTCTTCCTTCTCATGGAAAAACAATGAGGAAATGGAACTTCCCACACATCTTAGAAGGGTCCAAACCTTGCTTACCTAATAGTCCTAATGAATGAATTATCTCCTTTTTGAATTCCAAATATTTACATTAATTACTTCATAGATTTCTACTTTGATCTTACTAATTTGATTGCCTCCACCAAAGAACACTTTTCCTTGAAAATGTAATTACTTCATTCTCTCTAGATCTATCAAATAAACATTGGCAGACTTATATTCCATAATATATAATACAAGGAGACACAATATAGATATGGCTAGCCATAGAAAAAATCCATTACATGCTTTACGAATTCCCCTTTCTGATCCAATCTATCACACAACCAATTCCAATATTCTTATATATAAAGGCGCATCATGGCAATAAATAGTCAAAATTCTCTTTCTTTAGGCTCAATGGAAATATACAAGGGTCAATAATACCAATGGATTGCAACCTTTATCCTACCAAAATTCATTTGTGAATGGTATTCCATGCAAAGGCACCATCCTTTAGAAGCATAATCCCCCCACAATACAAATTTGATGGCCAAGAAGAGAGAGACTGCATCAAATCTTGAATAGGATATCCTATTTTTGTTGAGTTTTTCTTGAAAGTATCCCCACACCAAATGGTTTCACCCCCCTAAGGGAATAAAGTATATTTCTTTTCTAAAGCTCCTCCTTAACCACCTCAAGAATTGACACATTTTTAAAGTCCTTCCACACTCAATTTGACCTAGCCACACCTATATATTCTACCACTTTTTTCGCCACACAAACCCTATTTTCTTTAAATATCCCTATGATTTTAGAACATTAGTTAGAGGAATATGAACATTCCAAGAATCATCCCAAAAAATGGTTGATCCGCCATCATTATAATCTAGGTCAAGCACTTTAAGTTATGATATGCCCAAATTTCATCATGGTCTTCTAAATGTGATATCCCAAAAAGGATTAGCAATGGTCAAATTTTTATCTAGGTCATTACTATCAATATATTTTTCTTGGAATATTTTACACCATAATGTTGATGGTTTTTGAACATTCTCTATACCAAATTCATGACAAGCGCCAGATTGTGTTATCAAATGAATACCAATTTTGACATCTATTTTCATTTCCCTTACCATGTTTCAATTGATTGGTGAAATTATTTGAATTCATTTGAACTCTCCCAAAAAAATACTCGTATGTCCCATTTATGTCATGATAATCCTTTGTTAAGTACATAAAAGACATCATATAGATGGAGATCACATACTTGATTATTATTATTCTACCAACCATAGTTGGTCATCACCCTTTTCATGATTCCAATTTATTCTTACATACTCCCATAGTGTCATCCTTGAATTTTTAAATTTGGTGTTGATCACTTCGTTTTGAATTTTTCAATTGTGGTGGTTCACACTTGACATGATTTGATGGACTTGATTGAGCAGTGATAGATAAAGCTAGTGATTAGAAGTGGTCTAAAATGTTCAAGTTTTCTAAGAAATTATTATTCTTAAAAGGTAAGATTAACGAATGGATTTTAAAATATCTTTGAGGAGAAAAATAAAATTGAATTAGATTTGGTGAACTTGAATAAGAATTGATTCACAATGGTATGTTCCAAAAAGAAAAATTAAAGGAGAAAGAATTGTTGGCTCAACCTATTAAAATTTTGGCTAAGGGTTTTTTAGAAATCTAAATCTAGAGAGACATGGTTGGTGGAGAGAGATTTGAACACAAGGATTTTTCATAATATCACTAAAATTAGGTTTCAAAATAGAATTGGAAGGTTCCTAGATGTGGGTGGTTGATGCCTATTGAAGGAAAAAGATATTCAAAATGAAGTTGTCTCCTTCCTCCAAAACTTTCTTTTGAGGGAGGGGATTAAATCCATGAGACATGAGTATTCTCTTAGATAATATCTCATCAACTATCATGAAAGAAATAAAAAATGTTAATATCATCCTTCTTTGATAAGATAAATTGTGTTGGAGAATGCTAAGATCAAAGAAAATGAAACTACCTTCCACAAGTGAACAAAATATGAGCACAATTGTATATCTATCAATACACAATAAAGAATGTGTAAATACAATGAGGAACCTTGCATATATATAGGAAAGGTAGATGAGGTAGGAAAGTAGGATTGAACAATTGACTAACCCTCCATATATGGAACACTTGTGAGATCACTTGACAAGTGTGTGAGAAAGTGTAACATGGGCATGCAATATGTGTCTTAAGTGTTAACGACACATTTCCCAATGCTATGGAATGATACAAAATCATTAAATTCCTATGTAAACTTAAGCTAGGTGTGAATAGGCCAATCCTAGAAAGGTGATTAGTTACCTAGATGGGTAAAGACACTTTTTACACTAACAAATTGTGCATCCTTTCAATTGCATCCTAATAAGGCTACACTACATAATGATAGAATGAAAGAATTAAAGTTAGAAGCTTAAAAAAGGGTGGATTTGATAGTATCATTCTTGAATAGGTTGGAATTTTATTTTTCATAAAGCACTTTTACAAAGTGACAAATATGATGACAAACCTACTACCAAGTTATGGTATTCATCAAATGGGTGCAACGATCATATCAAACTGAACTAAAAGCTATCCTGGTTTAGACAATGACTAAAAGTCTAAAATGTGAACTTCATTTTTGGCAATGCATGTGATTGAGGCAATCTTAAGGATACCAGGTGGTAGTCGATGATCAAACATCTAGAATTTTTGGGGTGTGGCAATGCTTTGAAATGGGTGTTAATTCCGTTCTATGCAATGATGGAAGGAAATTTTATTATCAATGGATATCCTTGTAGTTTTCCATGGGAAGATCTAACCACTCAAATTGGGTGTTTGTTTATTATCTTTGTGCCTACGACTAAAGGCATGATAGTATCGACGATGGGGTGAAAACTATTTGACACATGAAATGTGCATGCTAATGTCACCCTAGAATTTTTTGTGATGACTTTCATCGACATGTTGGATAGAAATATGTTTAGAAGTCACATAATTGGAGAACATAAGTAAATTGTGATTGTAGTTTCCAATTATAATTGTAGGATCGCATCACATGATATCAAGGGAAGCTTTGGAAGAGAGCTTAAACACAATGTAGACTTAAGATGTTACTTGAAACTATTCTCCAAGCATATCCATAGGTGCAATTTGGAGACCTTTAGGAAGTTCATTGATCAAAATTTGTGTCTCCTTTTTCCCCCAAAAAATGGATTGTTTGGAGGAATTAAGGGGAGGTTTCTATATTTATAAATTTAATTTACAAACTATTTTTTTGTCCTCTCTCTCAAAGGATAGTGGAATGCATCTTTAGTCTTATATAAATAATAGGGAGCCACTGCCTTGAGCAACATCTTGCTTAAAATAATATATAGTGATTTATAAACAAATATAAATTTAATTTATAATTCTTCCAAAAATTAAAAAAAAAGTATACATTTTTGTTAGTTTTCATATTTTATTTTTATTTTTTAGTGAATGGCATTTTACTATAATAAATAACTTTGACTATAAATAAAATATTTTCAAGATGGTGCACTATTGTATGTGTTAATAAGTTTATTTAAAATATAAGGAATATTTTGTTATTATCATCCAAGTAGTTAATGATGACACATGTATTCACCTTGTTTTGATGTACACAAATACCACTATTGCATCATCAATCCTTTATCAATGGTAGTTAGATGCTACCTCTAATTGGTCAAGGCCACCTCTATTTGAGTTGGATTGGTTAACACACATATTGATTGGGAGTGATTGAGATTCATCTCAATCACCTCTTGGACATGTAGATGATGCATCCAAGAGTCTTATATATTTTCATCTCCCTCATTTTAATTTTCTATATAAAATAAATATTAAATATCTTTATTCATTTTCCTAGTTTTGTGAATAGTTCATAAGCATTATGTCATGGGTAGATTCGTTGCACATATATGATAGATTATAACATGGCATCAAAGCCATGATGTTAGAGGGTTACTTATTTTCTAGGCAATGAGGGCAAGTAGATCTAATTTTGGGAGGGTTATTTCTTAGGTAATTGATATATTTATATATTATAGGTTCCTTGTGTTGAGTTCAATATTTTAGATTTTTCTAATTTTCCTCATTATTTGGTTTAGATTAAACTTCAAAGGAGATGTTTTCAAAGGTTTAGATGAGTTTTATGTTGGGCATATGCAAATTACTCATTCTAGACTATTTCAAGAGTAAAACTTGATCTTGCCATTATGCCTAGAAGACACAAAAACTTTGAATGCTTATCAAAGTATCCAAATTGAAGCAATTAACTATATAGGTCTATTTTTTAATTTTAATTACACATTTTTAAACATTATACCTTGGACTCGAAGCTATATAGGTCTATTTGGGCATGATATTAGAATTGAGTGACTTGATCCCTTTATCTTTTCTATTAGACTTTTTAAAAATCGGATACCTAAAATACTATATTATGTTTGTATATATGTTCATTTTTAACTTTAAGAAATCAACACGTTATAACTTGGACCATTTCTTTTTATGGTTTTAAATGTATTCTTGATTTGGGGGCAATGTAATATTGATACCAACATTAAGTGATCTGATCCCTTTATCCTTTTTATTATACTTTTTGTATGTCAATCTTATAGTTGAATATAATGTATTTGATTATGGTATACATATGGTAAACTGCTTGAAAGAAATCTATTGATATACATGATGATTTACAATTGGGAGATAGACAAGTTACTAGTGATTATAAGACCAAAGATGTTTAACTTGCACAATGCCATAAATTAGACTTAAAATTACTTGATTATTTCAGCTCATTTACCATTAATGCTTTCCCAAAAATGATAACAAGCATGCCAATGTTATGGCTCATGTTGCCTCACATATGACAACGGATAATAGTAGTCCTCATTTGAAAACTTTTTTTTATATTTGAACTCACAATATTATGATCAGCAAGAGCAAATGCAATCTTCCAATGATTTTACAGGAACAAAAAAATATTCATCATATTATTGTATTCCACACGTATATCCAATATAAACTTCAAAAATTCAAATCTTTATTTTCAACTTAGCGTTCTCAAACATTACAGATTCAAAGCATAAGAACAAACAAATCCACTCTACCATTCCAGATAGAAGAAGAAGATTGATTTTTAGTAACTACAGCAAGATTTCAATCTTCTTCTTTCACAATGTTTTCTGTAACTGGTAAAAAATAAATGCAAGATAACAGTTTCTGGTGTGCACATAAATATGCAAGATTACAGCTTCTTCCGCTAACATAAATACTCAAGATTACGGTTTCTTCTTTCTGTCTTTTGAACGCAATATCTTAATTATTTCTCTATATGATCTTCTCTCAGGGAAATGCACAGCGATCCTGTCTGTGAAACATCTTGTATTTTGAAAGATTGCAGACGAAAGGGCCTTTCATTCCTGTAAAAACACAGCACTGTTACAATTTAGATTCAGATTCAAGAAAATTAAAACTTTAGTTGGTGAAAAGGAAATGAAATCTGCATAGATTACCTGAACAGTAGCCAAAGGTTTTCCATGCGTATAGATCTGGGCATCATGTCACACCAGTCTAGCTTCTGGTCATCAGAGAAAATGAAATGGGCGGGCAGAAGCACTTAGTTGCTTGTCGCTGCTTTTAATGGATTGGGCGGGACGGATTCAAAAGTGAATTTAAACTTAATCGCAGCAGTGACAGTAACTGCCAAGAGTCAAAAAGGAGGGCAATGGAAAGTAAAGTTTAGAGGACCCCACATCAGCCACCTAAGATGGTCAAAGCTTAGTGTGTGATGGTTAAGCCCAGCCTTATATATATAATATTTTATTTAAATTTTAAAGCCATACAAAAATGGCAGATTAACGTGGAACTTCTAAAGGTAGCATGGTGCTAAAAATTAGGGTAGCATGGGCAGACAGGGAGTTGTTAAGAAAGCCATGTTAAATGGCAAAGTAATGCCATGTGAAAAGCATGAATAAAGGCTATTGAAACAAAGTATTTGGTCGCCCACTTTAGGCGCCATACCAAGCATAACAACTCTGTTTTTGCTACCACGCAAGGGTGAAGTTAATGGCAAAATGAAGGCAGTTTTGGATGGCTGTAGCAAAACATACATGGGCAGCCATAATGAATGATAAAGTAGGTCACGTTAGGCATGTAAGATGGTAGCAAAGGCCATGCCAAATGCAATAAGTTTAGCTGTTTTGAATGCTGTTCAAACCAGGTGAATTTAGGCGCCACAAGAGGCATGTGGAGGTGGCAAGAATGCCACGCAATGGCAATGTGGAAAGCTAATTCTAATAGCTATTGTGAAACATTAAAAGCAGCCAGCAAATGGGCGCATAGCTTGCAAACAATAAGTGGCAAGAATGCCACGTTAAAGGCAAAGGTAAAATAGAGTGCTAAACAACTATTGTGCAGTCTTGGAAAGAGGCGCAGTATATGTTAATTTCATTGAATGAATGCTTTTAATTATGTCTACGAGATCAGTCAGTTTAGGGGATCCAGGAAACAGAACAGAAACCGCTTTTTGAAACAAACAGAACAGCCGTCGACCCTACCAACTACTCCTTGTAGCCCTCTAACTCTTTGCTGATTTTGTTTCTTCTGCTGTATATTTTGTTCAGGTAACTTGCTGTTTCAGCAATCTTCTCCTCTTCAAACAAAAGCCTTTAATGATTTGACTTTAAACAGATCCGAGTAATTGCATCTGATATCTTTATAAACCTTACATTGCATGAGCAGTGCATTGAAAACCCAACTTGGGTGATGGAAAGTAGGATAGTGTGCTTTTGCCTCGGACTCCATACGTGTCAATTTATATGAGTTTTTTACTAAGATAGTGAACAGAAAATCACAGGTTGAAACTTTCAGCTGGATTGTGGCATCAATTGGAAGCATTTGAGTGGTTTTAAGAGATAAATCTACAACTGTTTTGACCAGCAATGCCCACGGCTGTCAAAGAGAAAAGAGGTGGCAAGAAACATAGCTTACCTTAATCTGAAAACTACTATTCATTTTCATATAAATAGAAGGCAATAGCATAGTGTTTGGTTGTTCATTCTTGAGTGCATTCGTATTGTTCGTTTTGTATTTTTTTTGTGAGTTTGAGAGAGAGTTGAGAGCACTTTATCTTGTGAGTTTGAGTGCAGCAGTGAGTTTTGACAGCATAGAATACTTGTTTTAGAGTGACGATAGAAATTGAGTTGAATAGTTGAAGATGTTATTTGAGTAACAGCAACAAAAAAAAGTTGAGATTACAAGAAGTAGCAAGCAGAGCCATTACCATTGAGCAAGAGTTGCAGAAGACTCATTTGGAGCTATGTTATACCATGCACGCTTAAGATATTCTATCTCTTTCTCTTTTTAGTTCTAAAACTAAGTTTAAATACTGTTTGAAAGTGTTTGTGTTATCATGGAATGCATACTATTGTTATTGGATGATTTATGAACGCTTGTGTTTTCAATTAGATTCTAATAAGCTAAATTAGGGAATCTATAGAGCGTGATATGTGGCTACCATGATTATCATGGAAAAGTGAAACAATTATAGAGTAATAGGATAATGTCCAATATTACATTATGGTATATGTAATGTTTGAATAAGACATGTTGCTTGTAATAAAAAAGAATTGGAATCATAATGGGATTATGTTGTCACTACTTTATCAATATCTGTGTTCATAGTTTAACCATGGGTGGAGAACTTACGTTCTCGAAAATTAGAAAATTGGAGATTAGTCAAAAGATTCTTAGTTGAATTTACTATAAGTTAAATAGCTTATTATGTTGAGTTACTATTGTTGGATATTACTATGAACATAATATTTTATATGAAATTTAATGTCAAGGATAATCAAATTGGTTACGGTATCTTAGAAGGATGGAGCCATATTATACAAAGAAGTAATTTTCAAATCAAGTTTAATTCTAAATTATTATACATATTGACATATCAACAGTGCTTTAGATTGAGACCAGGTGTGTCCAGTCAGTGACATGGTGTCATCGGTATTAACTAGTTATGCATGAACTAGGAGAGTTGTTATTCCCATGATTAAAAGAAAAATCTTAAATAAGCGGTAGTTGCCAATCCCAGGAATGTACAAATGTGTAGCAGGGTATTCAAGAGGTTGGGTTAAACCTAATAGGATAGTTAGATCAATATAAGTGTGTTATCACTTTTGTATAGAATATTGTTTATGTTATTTTAACTCTTGAGGTCAAACCAAGATAAGAGTGTTCATGGGTCAATAGATTTTCCAAGCTGAGCAAGGGGGTGGGTGAACATACAACACCACTTCGTAAAAATTGGATTTATTATATGTATATGAAAACTTTGGACAAACTAAGTGTAGAAGTCACTACATACACTTTGTCGAGTCACTATGCTTCGAGATTACATAGATAGTCGGAAGTGTCATGCATAGTTGGTAGGTATCTATAGTGTATGACACTAACTAGTTATGTAGGACATAACACCATGCTCAGGTAGAAATTTTTAGAGGGTTTCCATACCAAACCCTTCGTTGAAGGGTAAGGCCTTCTTCTAGTTAGGAGATGTGCGGGAGACCGCTTAAGTCCATGGTTGGAGGAAAAGCACTTGGGTGATGTTTCCCCTCTTGCAATTGGCAGCTAAGGCTTGTGAAGCAAAAGAAGATGAAGATGTGTGCTCCAGATGTGGACAACTTCACCATTATACTCTTGTACCATTAAGCTCTTGTAAGTTATGAATTTGTACGTGAACAAGGTCATGAATTAATTGTAATATGTATGTGAAAAGATGAGTTTCATCTACTTGGAATTATGTAATGTTATTTCATTTATGCAATGTGCAATTATGTTATTGAAAAGGAAAAATTTCATTTATATGTTTTTGGGAACTTGAGTTATTCACTTTTAACTTAAAACTTAGGTAAAAATTGTTTGGTAAACAATGTGTATGTTGCACATTCATGGCCTTAAAGAAATAAGTTAAACCTCCTTGCTCAAATATTTCCCATACTTTGACATTCTTATTCAAAGAAACACAAGAAATAGATTCTACATGTAGTATTTTTCCCTGCATCTTAATAAGCTAGACAAACCAAAGATCCTAGTCAAAAACAAGAAAAAAGAGCAAAAGAAAAAGGATACAAAGAACCTTAGCTCATCAACAAAGAACAGAATGAAACAATGGCTAGAAAATAGGGGATTATGATGGAAAGTTAAGGCATTATCGCCAATAAGTCTTCTAAAATTAGGCTACCAATTTTGTGTTGTTTCATGCTTGTGTACAAATAATTATATTTTTTTTTTCACGTTAGGATTTGACTCTATATGAAAAGTTATTGGTTGAGTTACACATTATGTTGTTCAACATGCACAAGTTTATTTCATTGTTTGTAAGATGTGTTTTTTCTACTCATTTTATTTTATCTCAAAGGAATGGTTGGATTTCACAACCTTCCTCTTCAAGTAATGGAGTTATGTGCACCCCAAGAAATTTGGATTCTTGATTTTATGGTGTTGTATAGTTGTGATTTTTCTTTCATTGTATATGAAGTTGCAAGTTCAAATACACATTGTTTTTTCCAACCTACGTAAGTTTAGTTCATGGTTCCTAAGATGTGTTTTTCCAGTCATTTGAGGTTATCTCCAAGGTATGGTTGGATTTCACAACATTTCTCTTCCTGTAATAGAGGTATTTACACCCCCAAAAATAATATTCTTCATTTTATGTTTCTCTAGGATTATGATTTTGCTTTCATTATATATGAATTTGCAGGTTGAACTACACATTGTATTATTCAACTTGCACAAGCTTAGTTTAAGGTTGTTAAGATGTGTTTTTCTACTCATTTGAGCATATCTCAAAGAAATGGTTGGATTTCACAACCTTCTTCTTTAGGTAACAAAGGTATGTGCACCCCAAAAAAGTGTATTCCTCATTTTATGTTGTAGGGTTGTGATAGGATTTCATTATAAATATGAAGTTTTAGGTTGAACTACACATTGTGGTGTTCAACGTGCACAATTTTAGTTCACGGTTCCTAAGATATGTTTCAAATTTATGTCTCTCCTAGTTGACTCAAATAATGATTCAAAATATTTTCAACAGATTTAAACGTCTTATTAATTTGAGGTTAGTGGCACCAATTGAAGGACATAATGGGTTGTTGGAGGTTATCACTAAGGTTCCAGTGCACTTCATAACCTTTCTCTTCATGTAATAAATATATATGTTCACTACAATCAATGTGTCTTCCCAATTTTGTGTTGTTTTATTGTCGTGTACAAATAAGTATATTTCATTTTTCAGATTAGGATTTGACTCAATATATAAAGTTGTAGGTTGAACTACACATTGTGTTGTTCAACCTACACAATTTTAGTTCATGGTTTGTAAAATATGTTTTTTTCTCATTTGAGGTTACCTCAAAGGAATGGTGGGATTTCACAACCTTCCTCTTTAGGTAATAGATGTATGTACACATCAACAAAAATTGTGTTCTTTATTTTTGTTATTATAGGGTTGTGATTTTTCTTTCATTGTATACATGAATTTGCAAGTTCAAGTACGCATTGTGTCATTCAACTTGCATAAATTTGGTTTGTGGTTCCTAATATGTGTTTTACTACTCACTTGAGGTTATCTCAAAGGTATGGTTGGATTTCACAACCTTTCTCTTCACGTAACCGAGGTATTTGCATGCCCAAAAAATGATATTATCCATTTTATGTTGCTCTAGGGTTGTGATTTTTCTTTCATTGTATATATAAAGTTGCAGATTGAATTACACATTGTGTTGCTCAACGTACACAAGATTAGTTCAAGGTTGGTAATATTTTTTTTACTCATTTGAGTGTATCTCAAAAGAATGGTTGGATTCCATAACCTTTCTCTTTAGATAACAGAGGTATGTGCACCCCAAAAAAATGTATTCCTCATTTTATTTTTTTGTAAGGTTGTGATAGGATTTCATTCTAAATATGAATTTGTGGGTTCAACTACACATTGTGTTGTTCAACATGCACAATTTTAGTTCATAGTTCCTAAATTTATGCCTCTACTAATTGACTCAAATATTTTCAATAAATTTAAATAATGTGTTATTAATTTAAGGTTGGTGGCAACAATGGAAGGACATTGAACCACCAAAAACAATATACAAGAAGGGAAAGAGGATTCCCCAATGAGCTTCTAGGGTTTTTCACCTAGAAGCTAACTTTGGAAGAATGACTCTCTTTCTCCTAATGATATGCTTTTGGGTGAGTTAATTCAAAGAGTTAGAGGGTTTGTGAGGTGTGTGATTGGATGTGTATAAATTTTATGATCTAAATGTACTGAACTAAAAGTAAAAGCTAACTATGAATGTAAAACCTATGAAATGCAACTATGTTTGAATTCACATAATTTGATATGCAGATGTATACAAAATAACCTAAGAAATATACACTAAATTAAAACAGAAGTTTGGAGATGAAAGGGGTGTGCACCTAGAACCTTGCAGGAGATGGAAATGTTGTTGAATTTGATGTAGATTTCAAAAGGGACACTTGTGCCAAGTGGGGCGATCAAGTCCTTCTTTGGGAAAATTCTGGAAAACTGGTTTGGAGCCCGTTTCAGCCAAAAGGGTATCCAGATCTACCAAGATTTATAAAAAATAGCTTCAGTGGGACTAAGTCGCCCAAAGTGGCGACCTAGTCCTCTTTTGATTTTTTGTGAATCAGAAGATGGGATCTGAGGCCTTTTGTCTATGTTTTCTACTTCTTTAGGTATCCGGTCCCGAAAGTGAAGATTCTAGTTTGTGGAGGTCTTCCAAGCTTCAGCTAGGGTTTATTCAATCATAGAGAGCTTGTATATCTTTTTGAAGACTCTTTAAGCTTCCAATGCACCTAAATCTACAAACACATACAAAGAGAAAGAAGAAAATGTTGGATGTTAGGATATAGGGGTTTGCCTTGGTCAAACCCCTTTGTAGATAATCAAATCAAATGATGAAATAAGACAAGAAAGCATGAAATATGAATCAATTGACTTAGTTACCTTTACATGATGGTTGATCTTGAGTTGCAGCAATGGAGGTTCAACCCTTGGATGCTTCAGCAAGATGTCTTGTTGACCTAGAATGTAGAAACCCTAGTTTGCTTGAGAAGAAGGAATGAGAGATTGAGAGGGGATAAGGATGTGTGATGAGAAGAATGAGGGTCTCCAATTGATAAATTAGGGTTTTGGAGCTTATTTATACAAGTTATGCCCTAATTTTCTCAAAATAACACCATGCAGGCCGACCTTAGGGTTTTAGAGACAAGAATCCTGAAATAAATTAAGTTAAACTTGAAATTTATGCCACATGGGACTAGGTTGCCCAAGGTGGCGACCTAGTCCACCTTGGAAATTTTCATTATTTTTTGAAGATTAAAATATGATTATTATTGTTTGTCGGGATTGTCTTACAAAACACACAAAATTTAGACATGTATGACGATTAAGGGGTCATTATAGCATAAGGAATGGTTGATTTAGTGATGACAAACTTAGGAAAGTATGAAAAAAATTTACAACACTTGGGCACAAGGTTTGGAAAGGGATAAAAAGAGGTTGAAAAAGGTTCAAAATCCATAGGCAAAGGTCCAAATGAGCGAAAAGTGTCAACGTATATACTTTTTGGCGACACATTTAGCCCCCACTTTAGTGAGAGTATGAACTTGCTTCAAACTCACACTAAAGTAGCCCAGTGGAGATGGTGAAGAATGACAAAGAATAAGAATGGGAAAGATAAAGGAGGTGTTCAAGCCCCCAAGGATTTGAGATTCTAAGTCAAGAAGACATCAATGCCAAGGACACATTCAAGGGTGAATGCATTACAGAAAAATGAGATGCATGATCATACAATGACAATAATTAGTATGAAGAGAAAGGGTGAAAAAGATGTACTCACTCTGGGGCCACAGAACATCAAGTCGTCTATGGGGTGAGTTGTCCCAAAAGGTGAGAAACATACACACGGTTGGTATGTACTCACAAATTTGGCTATGGGGAAAGTTGTGCCACTTGTTGGGCTTCCCACTTAAACCATACCAAAGTTATACCTTGTGATAACTTTAATAAGGCACCACAAAATAAAGTGATGTTTGTTCAAAGAGATTTTTCTTTGTTCATGTGATGTCTCATCCTTAAAGAACATTATGTGTAATGTCATCAAGAGAGGAAAAGTGCAAATGTACTCATATTGTATCTAAGAGAAGCAAGGACTCATCATGTATGAAAAAGAGGAAAAATGCAAATGTCTCAACCTGAGTAACATTGTGCGTAATGTTTCCAAGAGAGAGGATCGCAGGAAAAAGATCACACAATGAAAATGTGAGTGGTGATGTATGCCCCCACTTTAAAGTAATTGTGAACCACTGTACTATGAACAATTACTTTAAAGTAGAAGAAAGGAAAAGGACATGAGAGCTTGTTCAGAAAGCCCTATGTCAAGTCATATGTTTCCTAAAAGTTGTATCATGAAAAAGGGGAGTATGTCACATGCGATTCAATTTAAGACAATTCATCCACATCCCAAGCTTTCTCTTATATGTTCATGAGAGGTTAACAGCAAGCTGAAAGAGACAACAACAAGTGGCATACGAGGGAAGAACGATAAATAAACTCTTGCCCCACTTAGTGCAAGACAAGAGTCAGCTGAAAGGGTAGATGAGATGCATGGTTGAGGGAAAATTTGTATCAATTTGAGGGATGAGGTTCCACCACATAAGGGAGAGCACCAATCTCCATAAGATGTTGTATTTTACAACTCAAGGCCTTACACTTATTGGTGTGATGGCCATGAACTCGGTGATAGGCACAAAAGGAATGTTTTTTATAATATTTCTTTCGATTTCAGGGAGGAAGAGAGATCAAGTGATCTTGGAGGAGTCTCGACAAGATACCCTCTTGATCAAGGGTAGAAGGTTTCCCTTTGGTTTGCAACAAGAGAGGGTCTTGTTTAGTATAGGATGGCAGATCTACACAAGGCTCTATAGATTGTGAGATTTTGTAGACTCCTTGAGAAGATTGTCTAAAATTTGAATCAAGAGGAGGTTGCGAGATGACATTGGCATTAAGGAAAGAGTCCTTTGTTGGTTGAAAAGGATCACTTTCTAAGGTTGGTTTAGAAGGGTGAGGTGGCATAGTTTTGGTGTTGGTGTTGGAAGAATTTTTGATGATTTCGATGAAAGGGAAAAATCCAAGACCATGGTTGGATATTTACGTATGAGGCTTGATAGGGTTGCGGATACCTTGTTCGTTAGCACCACAACCTTGTCCACTATAACCAAGATGCTTCATAATCTCATAGCCTTTCCATAAATATTTTTCATCTTTTGTGGATTGGGTGACTATTCATTATGTGCTTCAATGGCTGAAGTAGTTAAGGTGGATGCATGCGAAGGAATAGTTAGTTAAGATCTTGGATGCTCCCATTAAGGGAGGGGTGAATTATAAGGAACCCCAGTCATCATCTAAGAGCTTGGTGATTGGATTAAGATGTTATTTGTGATAGTTTTGTTGTGAGGGTTCCACTTGGGTGGTTGGTGTTAAGGTGGTGAAATGATTCTCTTTGGATTTGTCAATGGGTAAGCAACTGTTGGGTTTGGGATCAACATTGTGTGTGTACACTTTGTTTTTAAATATCATGTACTTCATCTTTCGATGAAGAGTGGAAGGCACTCTATTCATAGCATGGATCCATGGCCTACCTAAGAGAAGATTATATGAAACCTCCTGAGGCATAACATGAATTGTAGTATCTAATCTGGTCATTCCAACTATAAGAGGTATAGTGATCACACTGAGCGGTTTCTTACTAACATTGTCAAATCCTCTAATAGAGAGAGAATCGGGTTGGATGTGGGATCTATCGATGTCAATTTTATCCAAAAGGCTCACACTACACACATTAAGGGCAGAGCTTTTATCTACAAGAGTTTTCTTTATCCCTTTTGTTTTGTATTGAGATATTATCATGAAAGCATCATTTTGTTTTTGTACATCCAAAGGAGGAAGCTCACTTTGGTGAAAAACAATATCAGCATTTATGCCATGAATAATAGCTTCTATGTCATTTGATTTCTCATGAGAAGGGATGGGAAATTGTTGTAGGGCAGTCTGCATCATGTTGTGATAGTGTGGGGAGACTTGAATAAGGTCCCATAAAGATATTTTAGCGAGTATTCTTTAGTTGGTCAACAAGGTCATACTCCCTAAGGAAGGAATTGAGGCGAGGGGTAGCAAGAAGAATGGGAGGGGATGAAGGTAAGGAAGTGGAGGTTGGTGGTTGGGAACGCGGGTTGTTGTGGGTGTAATGTGTATGAGAAATGGTATTATGACTTAATTGCTGAAAAATAATAGGCTTAGGTGGGGAGAGAGTGAATTCAAGTTTAGAAGGTGGAGAAAGGATGAGTTGAGGTTGGATAATATTAACAACCCCTAGGGAAGGAGAGTCTAATATAAGCTCTACATCGTCTGGTAAGGGCATAATATTATCAAGGAAATGATCAATGGTGGAATTATGAGGAGAGGAAGGATTTGGAGAGGGTTCTATTTGATTATTAAAGGTATTATACTCTTGTTCCAAACAACCTATACTAGTAGGAGATCCTGGAAGAGTTTCATCACATGCTTCACTACAAGAAGAGGAGGCATCAAGAGAAATATCATTGTGATTTTCAAATAGGTAGGGAAGGTTGAGATTCTTATGACTCTGAGGAGAAGGATCTTCTAACACCAACATGTCCTCTTTGCATCGAGGAGGTGTATTAGAAGAAGGGAAAGGTTGATCATCATAGTTAGGGATACTATGTAAGGTAATGTTTAGAAATGTGTTTATAATTTCATGTTCTTGTGTTAAACTATCTTCCCAAAGGGGATGAGGAGAAGAACAAGCAAGACTGTCATGATGCTCAATGATTGTAACTTATTTTAACAAGATACCTTCATCACTAGAAGGAGAGGTATCAAGAGAGGAAAAATTATGATCATCATGATTATCTATGTTTTTATTTACTTCTAACACATCATCGTCACAAAGAGGAGAGATAGTAGGTTGTGTATGTTCAAGACAATTATAAACATTTTTTGTTGCTAGACTCGCAAACTACGGAATGCTTGAATGAATAATTAACATGTTTATTTACTAACTTATTCATTGAAATTTTAGAAAGAAATGAAACAAACATGTTTCAAGAATTTACAATGAAATGTAAAGAGTAAAAAGGAAATACAATTTTCAGATTACAAAGAAGGCAATTTGTTGATTACACTATCAATGATCTAAAAATGAAATTATGTAGATGCAAAATTTAAAATGTAAAATGCATGAAATAAGCTAAATTAAGTTAATTCTAATAAAATACATGTAACAAAAACACAACCTACTGATATAGGGAGGTAATGGCACAAAACATAAGCATAAAAACTAGGTTTTCAGCTTTGTAAAGGACAGTTTCAGAAGCCTGAAGGGACTAGGTCGTCCAGGATGGAAATCTAATCCTCCTAGTAATTTTTTTGAGATTTTTCAGGTTGTTTGGATTGATTCAGGTGGTTTCTATATAGGTAATGTAGAACTAACATGAAAATGTAGAATTTACAGAAATATTTAATGATTTAAAATGCAAAAAATGCAACCTAAATTCTCTTCAAGGTTGGTAATATTTTTTTTACTCATTTGAGTGTATATCAAAAGAATGGTTGGATTCCATAACCTTTCTCTTTAGATAACAAAGGTATGTGCACCCCAAAAAAATGTATTCCTCATTTTATTTTTTTGTAAGGTTGTGATAGGATTTCATTCTAAATATGAATTTGTGGGTTCAACTACACATTGTGTTGTTCAACATGCACAATTTTAGTTCATAGTTCCTAAATTTATGCCTCTACTAATTGATCAAATATTTTCAATAAATTTAAATAATGTGTTATTAATTTAAGGTTGGTGGCAACAATGGAAGGACATTGAACCACCAAAAACAATATACAAGAAGGGAAAGAGGATTCCCCAATGAGCTTCTAGGGTTTTTCACCTAGAAGCTAACTTTGGAAGAATGACTCTCTTTCTCCTAATGATATGCTTTTGGGTGAGTTAATTCAAAGAGTTAGAGGGTTTGTGAGGTGTGTGATTGGATGTGTATAAATTTTATGATCTAAATGTAATGAACTAAAATTAAAAGCTAACTATGAATGTAAAACCTATGAAATGCAACTATGTTTGAATACACATAATGATATGAAGATGTATACAAAATAACCTAAGAAATATACACTAAACTAAAATAGAAAGTTTCAGATGAAAGGGGTGTGCACTTGGAACTTTGCAGGAGCTGGAAATGTTGTTGAATTTGATGTAGATGTTGAAAGGGACACTTTTTCCAAGTGGGGCGATCTAGTCCTTCCAACAAATTATGGAAAATTGGTCTGGAGCCCGTTTCAGCCAAAAGGTTATCCAGATCTACCAATATTTCTGAAAAATAGCTTTAGTGGGACTAGGTCGCCCAAAGTGGTGACCTAGTCCTCTTATGAATTTCTCTAAATCAGAAGATGGGATCTGAGGGCTTTTGTCTATGTTTTTTGCTTCTTCAGCTATCTGGTCCTGAAAGTGAAGATTCTAGTTTGTGGAGGTCTTCCAAGCTTCAACTAGGGTTTCTTCAATCCTAGAGAGATTGGACAACTTGTTGAAGACTCTTCAAGCTTCCAATGCACCTAAATCTGCAAACACACACAAAGAGAAAGAAGAAAATGTTGGATGTTAGGATACAAGGCAAACCCCTTTGTAGATAATCAAATCAAATGATGAAATAAGATAAGAAAGCATGAAATATAAAGAAATGAACTTATTTACCTTGTCATGATGGTCGATCTTGAGTTGCAGCAATGGAGGTTCAGCCCTTGGATGCTTCAGCAAGATGTCTTGTTGACCTAGAATGTAGAAACCCTAGTTTACTTGAGAAGAAGGAATGAGAGATTGAGAGGACAGAAGGGTGTGTGCTGAGAAGAATGAGGGTCTCCAATTGATAAATTAGGGTTTTGGAGCTTATTTATACAAGTTATGCCCTAATTTTCTCAAAATAACACCATATAGGCTGACCTTAGGGTTGTAGAGACAAGAATCTCGAAAGAAATTAAGTTAAATTTAAAATTTATGCCACATGAGACTAGGTTGCCCAAGGTGGTGACCTAGTCCAGCTGAGAAATTTTCATTGTTTTTCAGAGATTAAAATATGATTATTATTGTTTGTCGGGATTGTCTCACAAAACACACAAAATTTGGACATGTATGAGGATTAAGGGGTCATTATAGCATAAGGAATGGTTGATTTAGTGATGAAAAGCCTAGGAAAGTATGAATTTTTTTTACAACACTTTGGCACAAGGCTTGGAAAGGGGTAAAAAGAGGTTGAAAAAGATCCAAAATCCATAGGAAAAGGTCCAAATGAACGAAAAAATTCAACGTCTACGCTTTTTGGCGATACGAACATAATGGGTCATTGGAGGTTATCCCTAAGGTTTTAGTGGACTTCATAACCTTTTATTTAACGTCACATTTATATGTGCAATGTAATCAATGTGTCTTCCCAATTTTGTGTTGTTTCATGCTTGTATACAAATAATTTTCATGCTTGTATACAAATAATTATATTTCATTTTGCACGTTAGGATTTGAGTCTATATATAAAGTTGATGGTTGAACTACACATTGTGTTGTTCAACCTGTACAAATTTAATTAATAGTTTGTAAGATGTGTTTTTCTCTACTCATTTGAGGCTACCTCAAAGGAATGGTTATAATTCAAAACCTTCCTCTTCAACTAACAAAAATATTTGCACCCAAAAAAATGTATTCTTGATTTTATCTTCTTATAGGGTTGTGATTTTTATTTTATTGTATATTTGAATTTGTGGGTTCGGCTACACATTGTGGTGTTCAACCTGCACAAGTTTAGTTCATGGTTTCTATGCCTTTGTCATTTGATTCATATTTTTGTTAAAATATGTAGGTAGTATGTGGTCTTGATTTGAGGTTGGTAGCATTAATGGAAGGACTTGGGGTCATTTGAGGTTATCTTGAAGGCATGGTTGATTTGACAATATGCCTCTTCATATATTGGAGCTATCAGCTATGTGTAGCCAAACTAAAGTGGTCGACTAATATTATGCTTCTATAGGGTTGTATAGAAATTAGAACATTTTATTTGTTGCATGTATATCTTTTATCCATGGTTTCTCAAATGTCTTGAAAATTCATGCATATCTTCTTGAGTGAGTATTTTATAAATGTTTCAAGTAGTTTAATTGATATTTTACTAGGAAAGTTGGGTCATGTTATTATTTCTCCTGATCATACATTTTATAAAAAAAATATATGTAATGAAATCGGGTATGTTTCCTTCTAATAAGCTATTACGTATTATTAAAATCGCTTGGTGTTGATCAATGAATGATTATAAATGTAATTTATTGGTTTTAATATTGATAAAAGGGAGAGGGCCCCAATGCCTCACTAAAATAATCCAAAAAGAAAAAAAAATCTAAGTAAATATGTTTGGATGTTTATTAATATTTGTAACCATTAGATATTAGTTAATAAAATCTTGAAACTAACAATAGTTTTTATTTCTTTAAATTAAAAAATATATTTAATAAAGAGTATAAATTTCAGTGGAAACATAACATACAAAAAAAGTATAATATGTTGGAATGTATTCCTAAAATGATATATCTACTATTGTTAGAAATTTTGTTGTAATTTGTGTGGGATTTAATTATTACATATAATATTGTTTATAATGGTAAAGTCTTTGATTTTTGTAATATGGTATATGTAAATAAGCATAAAAATTGGATAATATATTTTATTAATTATGTAAAGATCATGATTAAAGAATAGATATGTAAATAAGATGTGAAATTAAATGGAAAAAATTAGAAGTTTAATATGAATGATAATCGAAACACAAGCATAGAATTTGGTGAATGAAGAAACTTCCTAATAAATAGACCAAAACAAGAAATTTCGGTGCAAATTCATGTAAATATATAACTAAGAGGAGGACGGAAAGGGTGTAAAGGTTCAAGAAGATTGAAGCAATAAAGATTATCAATTATATGCAGATTAAATAACTCAGAAATAACAATGAAGAATAACACAAAAGAGATCAACACATAAATTTAACGTGGTTCACCCAATATAGGCTACATCCACAGAAACTCAGCCACCCAATGATTTTATTATCTAGTGCAAAATAGATTACAATCTCATGAATTACACATGCCGCAACTTACATCCTATCTACTTATAACAAGCTTTTTGGAAGCTTCTAGAATTAAGGTTTTACAAAGTCATTATTTTCATTTGACGTGTCAGCAAGATATATTATGAGTGTATAGTACTTGCATGATTAGTCGACAGATACCAATAATTTCCCACTTGGAGACTGATCAGGCTCCACACCAAACAATCTCCCACTTGGAGACTGATCCTGGATGACACTGTTGCACTTGCAGCTCCCACTAGATTATAGATCTGGTTGGTTTCTTAAATCCACCATTATCAATCGTGAAGGCCAATGGAATTTGATGAGTAAATCAATTTCTCTCATGTTACTGCCTTTGTGAATATATCTGAAGGATTCTTACTTGTGTGAAATTGCTCAAGCTTCAATTGTCCATCCTCCAAAACTGATCAGATGAAGTGGTATTTGAGTTGTATATGCTTAGTTTTTGAATGCAGAGTTGAATTCCTAGCACTTAAAGAGCTTGTATGAGCGAGAATTTTCACCCCTAAAGCAAATTCCCCTTTCACCCCTTTACACTTTAGAAAACTGAACGCAAAGGTTTAATTCCACTTAAGCCCACTACTTGCATTCCACTTGATGCCCTATTTGTGTGTCAGTGGGGGCGTTTATGTCGCGGATGCCCATGCGGTGCGCAGACAACCGTATGGCACACTTACGTCCCTGGTAGATTCCTACGGTTGGATTCTGCAGAGACGTTACACTCTTGATTGGGATTCAAATTGTAACACTCCTCTTCGGCTGGCCAACCCGAATATGGTCATTTTTCATCCATCTCTTCATTATTTTCACTCTTTCATCCATAGCTCTCTGTAGCAAAATTTTGGACAGAGTTTTGTGAGATCTTGAGTTCATCACTTCACATTTTCTCCACTCTTTCGAACATCCATTCAAGATTTGTAGCAAAATTCTTCACTCCATTGCAGCAATCTACCAATCCATCACTCTGATAGTGCGAGCGTAGGACAAACACCATTACAGAAGAGGCTTGAGTCCCTCTCATTCACTACTCCACAAGCCTTGAGCGCTTTGGACAGAGGTGGTAAGCTCCTCTCATCTTCTCTATCATATTTGGTTGAGTAAGCACATACTATTTTTTAGTGTTTCTTGCATACGTAGCTTGTATTTCCTTCCTTTATCATTATTTCTATCATTGCAAACTTGGTTTTCTGTGGAGGTGGAAACACCAAGATGGGGGTCTAACTGAGGCAGGCCCCTAAACAACACCAACACTTTCCCCTTTTTTTGTGTATAGGTGGAGAGATCTTGAAACAAATGGGCGAGAGGATTTTTCTACGAAATCATCTTTGTCACCCTCGAGGTAACATACTTCTTTTATCATGTTTGTATTTACCTTTCTCTTTTCTTAGTCTTGTTCTTTACTTCCAGAAACTACTAGACTAGACTGACAGTCCTTTCTCAGGATTTCAACCTCGTTTCTCTAGTTTTCTGGCCATACGGACACTAACACACCTGTGAGATGACAGTGTGTCGTGTTTTCATCCCAGAACTGCACTTTTGTCCTCGCACAAAGAGCTACTTGAGACACAGAGTTGACTCTGGAAAGTGACTCGTCTAGTCTCCCTTCAGCTCTCAGGATTGTAGAGTGATCGAAGGAGACATAATCCTCATCATTCTCATCCCTTCTTTACTAACCATTCCTTAAACTGAGTTAAGTTAGGGCAGCCTTTCTTCTCTTGGCCTTTCATGACTTGGGGCCTTGCAGTGCGTGGTCCCCCTCTCTTACATTTTTGGTGAAGGGTAAGTGTACCAAGATAGTTCCCAAAAAGGGGACTTAAGTGGATAACTTTTTCTAAAATCAGGAAATACTAACCTTGGACGTGAAATTGAGGATACATACACTCATAATTTTGAGATGGAACAAAAAGAAGGATTCAAGTTCTCTGAGTCTACTTTCTAAACTATTAATTTATTTTGAAAATGGTTGAGATTAAGGGGTTCAAATGAGGTTCGTACACAAATTGGTGTTGTTTTTGTTAGAAAAACATAGAATAGCAACTCTTGTACGACCCTCGTACGGTGAACTTTTTTTTAGTATTTTTAAAATCACAATGGTCAGAAGTTAGTTAACAGTATGTAGTTGATGCACAATTTTTCTGATAATTTTTTAATGAATATTTAATTTTTTACTAATTTTCGAAGTGGACATTTCCTGAAAAATAGAATTTTGGCCGTGCTACCCCTACAAATTTTGGAAACTAATTGAATTTATTTTTATTTATTTTTAAAAATTTGTAGAATGGAGTCTAGTTTCTAAAAAAATAATTTATTTGAAAAATTGATTAATGGTTAATTTATAACAAAAAAATTACCAAACACTGCTTTTTGGCAAAAAAAAGACATACAAATAAAATAAATTATGGATGAAAGGCTTAATATTTTCAGAAAGTGAAAAAAATTACATTGTTGGATAGCTAAGAGAGAACCCAACATTACCCATGTGCTTGATTTTTTTTATATTGAACCACGTGCAATCCTGACGATGAGCACGAACTCGATTATGTGAAATATGGAAGATTTTTTAAAAACACGTCTCTGGTCATTGGGAATGCCCTCCAAGCCTTTGGATTGGTATTCCGAGGCAAATACCAAGCCCAAGGTTCGGGAATTCCCAAAGCAAGATATAACGCAAACGCGTTATAACGCGCTCGTGTTATATCTTAGTTTTGATGTGTTTTTTGAATGCATTTTTTGTGTTTTGTGAATGCATTGACAAAACGCGAGTGCGTTATAACGCGCTCGTGTTTTGGTCTACATTGAAAATATTTTCTTGTCTTTTTCTTGTCTTTTTCTTGTCTTTTTCTTGTTGTTATCTTTTAGGGAAAGTATATACATGAAATAAACATTTAAGTATAAGTTGAAATTTATATATGGACATTTACTTTCTTATACTTCATGTATATACTTTCAGGATGTTTGAGAGTGGTTTCAGATCTCTAGGAGTTATAATGCAATTTCTAGTTTTTGGAGATCTTTAAAATTTCAGACTTAGTCAAATTTCAGTAATCAACATGTCAAATTTCAGTAATCCGGAGGTCAGATTTTAGTAGTCAACAAGTTCTATCATCTTTCTCTCTCAATCTCTCCTCTCTACTCTTTATGTCTCCACTCCCTCTCTCTCTCCCTTCCTCCCTCTCTCCCCTCTATCTCTTTGACTTTTTGGAAGATCTCACAAATTTCAAACTTAGTCAAATTTCAATTATCAGGAGGTCAAACTTCAGTAATCAAAAAATTGTATTATTTCTCTCTATCTCACTCATTTTTATCCCTTACACTCTAGACCTCTCTCTCACTATCTCTATCCCTTTTTATGACTCTCTCTCTCTCCCTTGATCTCAATAAATCTCTCTCTCTATCTCTCTCTCATTTTCCCTCTAATTCTCTCTACCTCACTTATCTCTCCCTCTCTCCCACCTTCCCTCTCTACTTGTCTCTATCTCCCTCCCCCCCTCTCTCTCTCTCTCTACCTACCTAACTCTCCCTCCATCACACCCTACCACTCTCTCTATTTCTCTCTAGCTAACCTCTCTCTCCCTCCATACTTCTCTCTCCCTCTCTTCTTCCCTATCTACTCTTTATCTCCCATCTCTCTTTACCTACCCCTACATCCATCAAACCTTACCACTCTCTCTACACCTCTCTCCCTCATTCCCTCTCTACTTCTCTCTATCTCACCTCTCTCTCTACCTCTCCTTCCATCTCTACTTATCTTTATCTCATCTCTCCCTCTCTCTACCTACCTCTCCTTCAAACACTCTTTATTTCTCTCTATCCCACCTCTCTCTCCCTCTCTCTACCTACCTCTCCTTCAAACACTCTTTATTTCTCTCTATCCCACCTCTCTCTCCCTCACTACATCTCTCTCCCTCCCTCTCTATGATGAGGGTGCAACCCGAGACACAGAAAATCACACAAAAAAAACTAACAAATCTTATTATTTTCAAAGTATGAAATTCCTACATGCAGAGGATCTCAAATCCTCCAGTTTTGCAATACATGCAAATTATAGAAAGAAACTACAGAAATTCCCCTATTCGCAGCATGCGATCTTCTTTCCCCAAAAACTACCTAAAAGAAACAGTAACTCGCCCATAAATAGCCCGTTTCTTTGTTTGGAGCCAAAAACGGGATTCAAATTATGCACCAACTTTTGGAAGCCCTAACTCAAGATCTAACCGTCAGATCTTCAATGATAATACCTTTTCGGAAAGCTCTCGCGAAGATCTCTTGCCGGAAAGTGGGGCCTAAAGGCTAACCACTTTCGTATTCCGCCAATTTTTCAGGCCCATCCGAAGCCTCTAAGTACCTCAAAATTAGCTCCGAAGATTTCATAAGGCAAAAAGCAGAAATTGAAACTTGAATAACTTTTGAACCGGAAATGCTCTTGATCTGATTCTTTCACCAAAGTGTTTATTATTATGTCCTGAAGCTTCCCTTAAATTTTTGTCTCCTCACGCCTTCAAATTCATACCTGCTAAAAATAGCAGTTGAGCAGAAAAAGCAGAAAAGCAGTTCTGAAAGTTGGGAATTCTTCTTCGACGAAAAGGGTATCCAGAAATGCAAAAACATCTACAAAAAAAATCTAAATGAAAGTAAATATATTTTTTGGGTGATGTAGGATTGCCCTTACACCACTGGATGCTCCTGCATCAGACACCCAGGGTAATTTGAAAAGTGACTCCGTCACTTCTCAGATGGTTGAGGAAAACCCAAACGGTCAACCTCTGCCTTGGACAACCAGGATGAATCTTCCACAGGCCTTCCTTTCCACTTCACCAGATATTCTTCATATTGCCTATTTCTGGTACTCCTTCCTACATGGCTATCCAAGATTTCTTCAATCTCCTCCTTTTCTGAAGTAGGTGCTGGAATACCGCACTGTTCCATTGCTGGTACTTCCTCTGCGCCACCCTCATGATATTCTATCAAATCTGCAATGTTGAACACAGGGGAAATGTTGAATCCATCCGGCAACTCTACCTCATATGCGTTCCCTGAATCATGCCTCTTCAAAATTTTACAGGGACCGAACTTCTTCATCTTCAATTTGTTATAGGTTCCTACTGGAAACCTTTCTTTCCTCAAGTGGACCATCACTTCATCACCAATCTGAAACTCCTTATACCTCCTCTTTTGATCTGCCTTAGCCTTATACTGCATATTCATCTTGTTAATGTGTTCTTTTACCTTCTCATGCATATTCTTGATGTGTTCTGCAAAGTCTTCAGCTTCAGCACTTGTCTTCTTCTCTTGGTCCATCTTCCTCAATTCTGGAGCAGATCCTAGGACTACTTCCATACACAATCTGGAACGGTGATCTACCAGTGCTTCTATTGACAGAATTGTTGTAAGCGAATTCTGCCTGGGGTAAGATCAAATCCCATCCCTTTGGTTTATCTCCTACCAAGCATCTCAGTAGGTTACCCAAACTCCTGTTCACAACTTCAGTCTGCCCATCAGTCTGGGGATGGTGTGCAGAACTAAACTTCAACTCTGTTTTCAACTTCTTCCACAAGGTCCTCCAAAAGTATCCAACAAATTTTGTGTCACGATCTGAGACTATACTCTTTGGAAAACCATGTAGCCTCACCACCTCTTTGAAGAACAAGTCAGCAATATGGACTGCATCATGGGTCTTCTGGCATGGGATGAAATGTGCCATCTTCGAAAACCTATCAACCACCACAAATACTGAATCATTCCCTCTTTGTGTCCTTGGCAAACCAAGAACAAAGTCCATACTTATATCCTCCCACGACCTCTCTGGTACAGGTAAGGGCTGATACAACCCTGTATTCTGACTCACTCCTTTAGCCATTTGACATACCCTACAACTCTGCACAAACTTCTTCACATCTTGTGATAACTGAGGCCAATAATAATGCTCACTGATAATGGAAATGGTCTTATCCCGACCAAAATGTCCTGCCATTCCTCCACTGTGCTTCTCCTTTATCAGATTCTCCCTCATGGAACTCCTCGGAATACATAATTGACTTCCCTTAAACAACATGCCTTCTTGAATTAGGAAATCCAACCACTTTGTCCTGTCAACTGTAATAGGTTCCTTGCAAGCTTTCCAAGCCTCTGCAAAATCAGGATCATTCGGGTACAATGTCTTGAGTTCACTGAACCCAACCACCTCAATCTGCATTTCTATCAACAATGTATGCCTCCTACTTAAGGCATCTGCAACCCTATTTGACTTCCCACTCCTATGCTTTAAAACAAATGTATAACTCTGCAAAAATTCTACCCATTTCATATGCCTCTGATTTAATTTTCCCTGACTACTCAGGTACTGCAATGCTTGATGATCAGTATACATAACAAATTCCTTCGGCAACAAATAATGCCTCCATTTCTTTAATGCTTGAACTATTGCATAAAATTCTTGGTCATATACAGAGTACTTTCTCTTTGCATCATTTAACTTTTCACTGAAATAGGCAATGGGCTTACCTTCCTGGCTTAACACTGCTCCAATGGCACAACCACTGGCATCACAATCCACTTGAAACACCTTATTGAAATCCGGGAGAGCCAAAACAGGTTGTTCTGTCACCTTCTGCTTCAATAGATCAAAACTCCTTGCTGCTCCAGTGCTCCACTTGAACTCTTTTCTATCCCCTCTCATTGTTTTAGTTAGGGGTGCACAAATACTACTGAAGTTTCTAATAAACTTTCTGTAAAAACTGGCCAAACCATGGAAAGACCTCACCTCAGTAGTAGTTCTTGGGGTAGGCCATTCCATAATAGCCTTCACCTTCTCTGGGTCCATCTTGAGACCTTCTGTCGAGACAACAAACCCCAAGTACACTAACTCCTTCTTCACAAAACTACTCTTCTTCAGATTAATCAGCAATTTCTCTTCTCTTAACTTCTCAAAGACTCTACCAATATGCATTATATGCTCATCCAGTGACTTACTGAATATCAAAATATCATCTAAATACACAATAACAAAGCTTCCTAAGAACTCTTTCAGTACCTTGTTCATGAGCCGCATGAATGTGCTCGGTGCATTGGTTAGCCCAAAAGGCATGACTAACCACTCGTACAGGCCCTCTTTGGTCTTGAAGGCGGTCTTCCATTCATCTCCCTCTCGAATCTGAATCTGGTGATATCCACTCTTCAGATCAATCTTTGTGAAGTACTGAGCTCCACTCAAATAGTCCATCAGGTCATCCATCCTTAGCAGGGGAAATCTATACTTGATTGTTATCTTGTTTATGGCCCGAGAGTCTGTACACATCCTCCACTCCCCATCCTTCTTTGGTGCTAGTACTGCAGGTACTGCACATGGACTCAAACTCTTTCGAATCAAACCCTTTCTCAACAACTCCTCAACTTGTCTGTTTAACTCCTCATTTTCTGCAGGAGTCATTCTATGAGCTGCCTTATTCGGCAAACTGGCTCCTAGGATCAAGTCAATCTGATGACTGATCTTCCTCATTGGTGGTAAACCCTCAGGTACATTATCAGAAACAATATCCTGAAACTCATTCAATAACCCAGAAACTTCTACTGGAACCTTCTCACTACCCTCCTTATCCATTTTAGGAATCAATGCATAACACACACGCTCATGTTTTATGCCCTCTAAAAATTTCCTTCCATCGACATAACAAATTCTAGCACTACTGCATACCTTTTCTTCGGCCTTCTTCAGGGGTTTCAACTTATGGCGGACTCCATCCTTCATCAGGGAATAAGTGTTTGCATGGCCATCATGTACAGCTCGCCTGTCAAACTGCCACGGCCTTCCCAACAACATGTGACATGCATCCATGGGGATGATATCACAAAGTACCTCATCACGATAGCTTCCGATCTTGAACTTCACCAGGCACTGCTCATTGACTAGAACTTTGTGGTCTTTCTGCAACCAGGCAATCCGATATGGATGTGGATGCCTTTCCCTCTTCAACTTCAACTTTGTAACCATTTCTTTCGACACTAGATTATCAGTGCTCCCACCATCAATAATGATATCACAACATTTATCTTCACACTTGCACCTTGTGCGAAATAGATTCTTCCTTTGTTCTGGCTCCTTCTCTTCAATCACTAGGGCTCTTCTAACCACTAGGACTTCTCCCCTTTTAGCATCATCTGAATGCTCAGATTGAGCCTCCTCATCTACATGCACAACCCTTGCATGACCTTCTGGCCTTTTGTCTATCCTTCCTTGGTATTGTGGATATTCATAGGCTCGATGCCCTTCTTCACCACATCGGAAACAAGTTCCTCTGAAACCACCCCTTCTGGGTCCTTGCCCAAATCTTCCTCGTCCTCTACCTCTTTGATCACCACCATTTTGATCACGTGGGTGATAGAAGTTATCATTCCTCTAGCTTCGACTAGTACCCACATCTTCACTTTTCTTCTCATCCTCATTTTGGCTTTCGAAAGATCTTCCGCTACCCCTTCTGCTTTGACCTCCTCATCCTTTTTGCTTACTTTCAAATCTTTTGTTCAGCTTCTCTTCAACTCTCAGCGAAAATTGGTAAGCATCCTCAATGGTGGCCATTCTGACCAAGCTTAGCTCCTCTTGAATCCTCGGCCGTAACCCATTAAGATAACAGGCTACCTTCTCCTTGTTGGCCTCTGCATGTCCCGTTCTGATGATTATCTTGTGAAAATCTTCTGTGTATTCTTTCACAGATCTACTTCCTTGCTTCAACCCTTGCAATTTCTTCAATAGATCTAACTCATAGTCCATTGGCATGAACTGCTTCTTCAGTTTCTCCACCATGCGATCCCATCTGGTGATCTTTCCCTTTTCTCTCTTATTTCTTTCTGGTTGGACCTCTTTCCACCAGATACTGGCGTGGCCCTTTAGCTTTGTTTTTGCAAACTTAACCCGATCTGGGTCCTCTACTTCTTCATACTCGAAATACTCTTCCAACTCATTGATCCAATCAATCAAGTCTTCCGGGTCTAGACTTCCGGAAAAACTGGGAACTTCTACTCTAGGTCTTTTTTCGATCTTCGAAATGGCCCTTATCAGCCGCATTTGATCTTGATCAATAGCTTCTTCTTCCTCTTCTACATCTGAATCTCCCACCTCTTCTTCATCCTCACTTTCTTCTCCCCTTCTCGGGTTTACCCCTCTTCTTAACTCTCTTTGTAATGCATTTATTTGTCTCTGGAGGGCTCTGAAACCCTCAGCCGCTAATGGATCTCTTCCACCAGCATTTCTGGCACCACCTCGCCTACCACGTGCCACTCTTGGAGGCATCTTAAATATCTTGAACCCACAACCACAGTCCTGGTGCGAACTGCCTCACGATCGGCGATCTGTCCACACGCTCAAGAAAACCCGCTCTGATACCACTTGATGAGGGTGCAACCCGAGACACAGAAAATCACATAGAAAAACTAACAAATCTTATTATTTCCAAAGTATGAAATTCCTACATGCAGAGGATCTCAAATCCTCGAGTTTTGCAATACATGCA